>JANIVK010000145.1:0-18370 GCA_030555795.1 Entelexis sorbosivorans | reverse complement strand
ACCACCATCACCACCAGCACCACCGGCGGAAACCTAATGCCGACTGAGCTGTGCAGTACCCGAACCCGCTGAATAATGCCGGCATGGCGCGAGCGGCGAGTCCGAGGCGGCCTAATGCTATAACAAAGTCGAGTGAACCTCTGAATTAAGCCGAACTGTCGAAGCACGATTGCACTATCTAATGTCCAGCCAGTTTCTGAAGTCGCTTGCTGCGCGCCGCACGATCTACGGCCTCTCGAAGGAGAACTTCCCGACTACGAAGAGTAAGGTCGAGGAGATCGTGAAGGAGATTATTGTTAAGACGCCGACGTCGTTCAATGCGCAGACAAACCGGGCCGTGGTTGTGTTCGACAAGCACCACGACAAGCTGTGGAACGACATTACGTACAACGCGCTGAAGGCCATGGTTCCGCCCGAGCAGTTCGAGGCCACGGGCAAGAAGATCAACGGGTTTGGCGCCGCGTTCGGCACCGTGCTCTTTTTTGTGGACACGAACACGATTCGCCAGTACGAGGATAAGTTCAAGCTGTATGCGCACTACATCCGGCCCATGGCCGAGCAGAGCGCGGGCTGTGCGCACATCAACGCGTGGACTGCCCTATCCCTCGAGGGCGCAGGGGCGAACCTGCAGCACTACAACGAGCTGATTGCCGGCGCCGTGGCCCGCGAGTTCAACATCCCGGACAACTGGGAGCTGACGGCGCAGCTCGTGTTTGGCACGAAGGTGAGCGAGCCCAGCGAGAAAACGACGCTGCCCGTGAGCGAGACGGTTAAAATCGTGGACTAAACGTGAACGAAACCTTTCCAGACTTGGCTAAACAACGATCGAAGGAACATAATTTTACACGAGTAACAACATGTTTGTTGGTTATATTAAATATTTCAAGGGAAAAAAGAAAAGAGATCAAGCATTAGTTCTAAGCGGTGGTAGGAATGCGCGCATTCAAGTCAGTGCCTCGTCGATCTTCTTGCGGTAGGTGCGCTGCGTGTCGGCCTGGTCCAAGAACACCTCGTACTTCGCGTCGAGCAGTGCGCGTACCTCCGCATCCTTGCTCGGGTGCACGGCCCTGCCGTCGCGGCTGTACTCGCTCATGATGTCCCAGATACCCTTCGAGTGCACGGCCTTCGCGGCAAGCATGGCCGTACCCAGCACGACGGCGGAGTCGATGTAGGCCGGAATGACGAGCGGCATGTTCGCACACGTAGCCATGAGCTCTGTGAGCAGCGGGTTGCGGCACTGGCCGCCGCTGAGGTAGATGACGCCGACGTTGTGACCGGCCTTGTTCATGGCCTCGATGATCTGGCGCTGCTGCTGGCAGATGAACTCGACAACGCCCAGGTACTGCTTCGCGAGGTCGTCGAGGCTCGTATCCATTGTGAGGCCCACGACGGCACCGCGCATCGATGGGTCGGCGATGGGCGAACGGTTGCCGTACAGGTCGCCGTACCAGAACAGGTGCTTGTTGAGGTGGTACACGGTCGGGAGGCCAGCCTCCTGGCGCAGGTGCTCAAGATGGTGGTTCAGGAACTCGAACTTGTTCATCTGCTTGTCGTGAGCCAGCTGCTCGAGCTGCTCGTGCGCAGGGTGGTTCGACACGATGTAGCTGAGCAGCTCGCCCGTCGTGCTCTGGCCGCCCTCGGCGCACCACATGCCCGGCACAAGCACGTCGCGGTAGGGGCCCCACACGCCAGGCACGAAGACCGGCTCCGCAGACTGCACGATGTGGCACGTCGACGTGCCGGCGACGGCCGCAAGACGGCTGCTCACAGGGTGGTTCTCGAGTGACGTCTTCGCAGCCACCGTGCCGATCCAGCCGCTGTAGGCGTCGATGACGCCCGAGCCAACGACGGTCGACGTCGTAAGGCCGAGCTCTTCGGCGGCGCGCGCGTTGAGCGTGCCCACGCGCTCGCCGGCGCTGTGATACGTGCCGTTCTTGCCAGCAACGCCGCCGAGCTGCCGGAAGTCATCGCGCGTCAGCTCCTCGAGACCGACCTGCGTCAAAAACTCCTTGCTCCAGCCCGTGACAGAGCCCTCGACGCCCTGTGGTACGTAGCCCTGCTTGCAGGCAACGGAGCAGAAGCTGCGCGCATCAACGCCCGTCGCGTTCATGGTCAGCCAGTCGCTCAGGTCGTAGAAGTGTGCGCGGCCAAACCAGCCAGCCGGCATGTTCTTCTTCAGCCACATCATCTTCGGCACCTCCATCTCAATCGACATCTGGCCGCCCACGAACTTGAGCAGCGGGTGGCCCGTCGCCTTGATGCGCTTCGTCTCCTCGGGCGCGCGGTGGTCCATCCACAGAATCACGTCCTGATCGGTGTTCTCGAAGTCGGGCCCCATTGGCACCGTCTTCTCGTTGGCGGGGCCATCCGTGGCCACGAGCGAGCACGTCGCGTCGAAGGCAATGCCCTTCACATCCTCGGGCTTGACCTTGCTCTCGTCGATGACCGTGCGCACGCAGTAGCAGATCGACGACCAGATATCGCGCGTAGACTGGTTAATGTGGTCGTGCTTCGGCGTGAATCGCTGGATCGGGTTCGTAGACACGGCCAGGATCTCACCCTTCTCGTCCATAATGCAGGCACGGGCGGAGCCCGTTCCTACGTCGACACCCACATACATTTTTTGATCTAGCAAGAGCTGCTGCTTGTGGTCAGATTTAATGCAAATCCTTCGCCACGATCGGCTGCTGTGCCCTGCCTTATATACCTGCCTTCCCAGTCACGCGGGTTGCGGCTTTCGTAACAATCGGGCCCGGCCTTTCGTAACGTTTTTAGTTAATGCGGGGGCCCGCAGCGCAACCACTAAACTGGCCACGAACGTTCGTGAAGGTATAAACGTATCGCGGAGCGCCGATATGAACGTATCCCGGCGCATCGCCGTTGGACCGGGCGTCGATGAGTCGTGCCGAAAGAGATGGAGGGCCACCGAAGCTTTGCCGCAACATCTTAGTGAGCCTCGCCGCCATTCATTAGTGGACGCAGGACCGACGGCAGTTGGCTGGCTTGTAGCTTCGTTACATGTTGCAGTTCGCCGCGCAGGGCAACTACCTGATCAGGGCTGCCCGCGACGGCAGCACGCTCGTAAGTATTGATGTAGTCGACATAGAATCCGGCAGCGCCTACTCATTACGCGAGCCCGAGCCAGCCAGTGCTGATGTGCTCACAGCTTTACTCGCGCCCGACGCGAGCCAGCGCCTTGATGCCAGCGCATCCGCGGCGGGCGTAACGTTCAAGTACACGCGCGTGCTGCCAAGCGGGCTCGAGCTGAGGCCGCAATTGCTCGAGGTTCCGGCCGCGCGCGAGCCACTGAGTCTTGTCAGCATGGTTTCCGAGCTGTGCCGCGAGAATGCGAGTCTGCGCGCCGACGTTGCGCGCGTGTCTCAAGAGTCGGAGCTGCGTTCAAAATGCCTGGAGGACATGGTGCTCGAGAAGGAGCATTACCAAGACACAATGCTGAGACGTGTGAGCGCCATCATTGACGATCGTAATGCTCGCGTCGCAGCAGCAGCCGCCACCGCCGCCGCGAATGTGAACATTAAAGACGAGCCCGAGTAGTGGCGTGCGCGGGCTCGGACTCGTTCGCGCCCCAGCATCAAGTCCGCTTTGCGCGCCTATGATTGCTCGCTGCCGCAGGTCTCAGACCCGCAGCCGCCGCATCTTCTACATCGTCTATTCCATCTTATGCTATTTTCAAGATCTCGCCCCTCCGCAAAGGCGGGTTGTTATGCATAGGTGTGCTTCATGCGAATCTTTTAAGGGGGACCCGCTTCAGAAAGACGCAAATATGGCAATGCCATTCTCTTGTGCACGCATATAACTGACTCTCCGGTCGCGGCCTGCGCCGCCTTATTTTCTCCAAGGGGGCTGCCCTCACCCTCATGCATCGCCCCCCGCGCTCATTATGCAGCCGCAGGGGCGCGACTAAGCAGTGATGCAGCGCAGGCTAATAAGTCGCGCGTGGCTCTCCGGCCCTCATGCGGCATGCTCCGCACATAAATACCCCCGGAGTTTTTCAGAGTGCATTTGGACACTACTTTCTTTTTTTCCGTCGCCGTCACTCGCGGCGATTTCCTTGCTCGTCGTCGTGCTCGCGCGGTCTTTGCGTTTGCATCTTTCTGCGCCTAATTAGGCTGACTTACGCGGCGTGCAGAATTATGATACAGCAGCCCGGTCCGGTTCCACCTGGTTTCAGAGACGCGATATGTAGGCAAGGTTTGATTAATTACTCCTGGCGTCTTATTAGGAGCCGCATCGCCACGCAGGAGTCCTAACTCAAGAAGCTTAAGGTTAGAAGTAATAGCTTGGGACAGCGTCAGGAAAGTGGCTAATCTCGTCGGAGAACGCCTAATCCCTTCACGCTTCTGCTTCTGCTACCGGCTGTAAAAAACGTGCCTTATGCTGCCGAATCGCTAGCCTCTTTTTGCGCTGCCTTCGATTGTGTCCTTCTGCTTGCACTCATGCCTTCGCGTCTGAGTTACAATAATCCTCACATAGACGGCATGCCTTTGTGCGTTCCGTTCCCGTACGCTGCGGGTGTACTGCCTTCGGAGCCGCATGCTCACCGCATCCCCTTCGCGCCGGCCGTCCCGTACGGTCCTAGTGCTGTTCCAGGTCCCCGACTGGGCCCTGATTTCAATCCCTACTTGCCGGCACCGGCTCTGCAGAGTGCGAGTCCTGAGACAGTGCTCAGGCTTGCCGCGCAGCTGCCGGCAATCACGCCCGATATACCGCCGCTGTGGAACGACAGCCTTGAGCCTCTGCGCTCAGTCTACATTGATGGCGTGCCGCCCGAGGCAACTAACGCCGAGATTCTGCAGCTTATCAGTGCTGGTGCTCTCGAGCGAATGCGCCGGTTCGGGCGAAAACGGTGCGTCATTCTGATTTTTCTGCGACACGAAGCCGCGCTGCGCTTTTACGCCGAGTTCTTCATGAACGCGTACGAGCTGCATGGCCATCCCCTCAACATTGGCTGGGTGCCGACTCCGCCCATGGCGCCGGAGATCCGCTGTGCCGTTGACAACGAGAACGCATCGCGCAACGTCTATATTGAGCAGCTTTCGGGCGAAGCGGCGCCGCTGGCCGAACGCGAGGCGGATCTGCGCAAGGAGCTCGGCGTCTTCGGCACTATTGAAAGCGTTTACAGCCTGACGCATCGTAACATCACATTTGTGTACTATACGAACATCTCGTCAGCGGTTAATGCTGTGACCACACTACGCCAGCGCAGCAAGGCCAGCGGCAGCAAGTGGCAGAACTTCACAATCGCGTTTGGGAAGGATCCGTGTCAGAGCCTGCTCAAACTGAAGAAGCAAGCCACGCTGCTATACCTAAACCGGTCGCCCTACGACACAACTGCGCTTGCTGAGTACGACCAGGCAACAATATACAAGGCCATCGCGTACCAGTCTATGGCGGCAGTGCTCACGGCCGCGATCAGTGGCGGCGATGCCAATATCGGCAACCGCTGTATCTTCATCGGTAACTGCTCAACAAATACGAAGCTTGTGGATATCTGCAACACGGTGCGCGGCGGCATGATTGAGAAGATCCGCCTGTTCAGCGAGCGCGGGATCTGTTTCGTCACCTTTTTGGAGGCCTGTGCGGCAGCCCAGTTCTACGCGACGTACCGGTTGCACCGGCTGCTCATAAACGGCAAGCCAGTAAAGGTCGGTTGGGGGAAACACTCTGGCGCGCTGGATCCGGACATAGAGCGTGCCATTTCTCGCGGCGTTACGCGGAACGTGTGCATCAAAGACACGCGGCCCAGACACCTCGCGCACGAGCCGCTGATCACGGAGGAAGAGATCCTGGACAAATTCGCCGCGTTTGGGCCCATCGAGCAAATTAAGATGTCTCCCGAACTTGGGTGCACGTTCATTACGTTTGCATGCATCTCTAAAACCATGCAGGCCGTGGAATGGGCTAAGACTACGCGGCTCATTCCAAACTCGCATATCCAGTATGGCAAGGACCGCTGCGCCACGTTCCCGAGGTTCTTGTCCAGCCGTGTGCAGCGTAGTGCTGAGCAGGCTTCTGAAGTGGCGGAGGCGGCGCCAGAACCCGTACTTATACAGTACCTACGCCGGCAGCTTGCCCAGCGCATGCCGTACTTTGGCCATCAACAGATGTACCCCTTAGCGTTTATGGGCTCGCCCGCAGCGGGCACTGCTTCGCTGTATTACTCGGGTGTGCCCGCGTTTAGTAGACAGCAGAGTGCGCCTCCAGTTTCGATGTCTGATACGGATGCCGCTGCGCCCAAGCCATCGCTGGCTGGCGAAAAGAAGTCCAATGCTCGTGACTGTTCAGCAATTGAGACAGAATAGAGTATTAATACCGACAGCGAACGGTCCATCGTGAAAGCGTCATAGCGCTGCACTATTGTGCTATTACAGCCGCGCAAAAGTGCTTTGCTACTGCTTATGAGCCTCGCCGATAAATACCTTGTTAAGCTATATACATTGCGCTATTTAGTAGCCGAGTAAAGTGGCCGAGTAAAGTAAGGTGCACCTAGCCAGAGTAGCTAGGTCGCATGCCCTCGGCAAGCGTATGCATGTTGTACGCACTCGAGTTCAGATGCAAGCCTAAACACAAAGGACGCACAAGATCTGCGTCGTAAAAGCCGCACAGAACAGGAGAGACCTATTTCCTAATTCGAACGCCGCCCGCTTGCATGCGCCGAAAGAGGTGCCGCGCCGCTTGCGCGGAGTGGCTTGCTCTGAGCATGTCATGCTCAAAACGTGGTGGTCAGATGAGATCCGCGTGACGCCTAGGCCTAGGGTGTAAGCAACTGGTCCGCCGAATATCGCGTCCAGCTGCAGATACCGTTGACGAAATAGTGCATAATCATACGCAGCCCACGGAAAATTACGACCTATAATAGAGCCACGGTGCAGCGTCGCGAGGCGGAAATAATTGAGTCGACGAACGTCTTTCGAGGCCAATTACGGTTTCAACGATAAGAACTGCTCTCACCGTGCGCGTGGCCCACAAACCGCTGTCTCGCGCCCGGCCAACGGTCCAGGCAAGCCGCTCCCCGGGCGTGTAGTGCGCGGATTGCTGAGAGCGCCGCCATCTTGCTGGCTATGGTGGCCCGAAGAACCACAAGGACCACATGCGCCCTTGCCCATGCAGTCACATGCACCGTGCATGACCCCACAGCCGATTGCGTTCACCGCTTCAGGCCTGAGATGGCTTGCGGTACCCTCACCCACAAAATTGGCTTGCGACTGCTGCTCCCCGCCGCCGCACATCTTTATATATCTTAGCACCTCCTATCGCCACGGACGAAAGTGCAAGACTGGGTCCAGACTGGGGGAATTCGCCTATGGAGGGACGCATAGATATTGAGTATGACGACGGCCGCACGCACGAATCCGTGCAGGTGGCCGCCGAGTTCACGGATTGGAATCCGGTGCCGCTAGGCCTCGATTCGGGTACGCGGTACGCGGCCGTGTTTGACGGCGCTGAGGCCGCCACGCTTTATCATTATAAGTTCATTGTGGATGGCCAGTGGGCCCTGCTTCCTGGCTTAGAAACCGCGCATGACCGGGCGGGAAACGTTAACCATTTTGCAGTTGCGAAGCCAGTGCAGAGCAGCCCAACGCAGCCGCAGAGTGGGCTCGACAACTCGCCTCAAGCTGGTGGGCTCGGCGCGGCGACCAGCGGTGGCATTGGCAGCGACTTGGGCCGTGACACTGGCCGTGACACTGGCCGTGACGCGAAGCCCGAGAGTGCTCTCGGCGGCGGCCAGTTTGGTGCGCCTGCAGAAGCCGCAGCACGTCAGGGCCCTGAATCCGCTGAGCATGCGAGAAGCACTGGGACTGGCGGCTTTCAGGATTTGACGGGCTTCAAGTCTGACAAGGGTGCCGAAGCGCGGTCTGCGGAGTCGGCACAGCAGCATCTGTCATCTCTGCAGCTGGGATCTGAGCCTTACGAGGTTGTGAAGGATACTCCGAAATCCTTCAGCCCCAGTAACCGCGTCTCCTCTGGGCCCACTGATAGCTACACTGGGGCTGGTGCCGGTACGGGTGCGTCGATTGGGGCCGCTGCAGGCGCTGCGGCCACCGGCTCGACAGGCTATGATTACGCTGCGGAGTTCGACCGCGATCCATCGCGTAACTTCGGCGGCTCGTCGGGCTATAACTATTCTGGAAAGGATCTGGACAAGCCGCTCGGCACGGTGGGCGGCGGCCAGACTGGTTATGGCTACTCTTCGAAGCCGGATACTGGCTACGAATACACGGACTCTCAGCTCAGGAATCCCCAGGAGACGCTCGCGAGCTCACAAAACACTGGAGGTTTGCTGAGTGGCTATTCTTCGAAGCCAGACACTGGCTATGAGTACACGGACTCGCAGCTCAGTAAGCCTCAGGAGACGCTTACGGGCACGCGAAGCTCTGGAGCTGCGCTGGGTGGTTATACCGCAAAGCCGGACACTGGATATGAGTTTACTGATTCGCAGCTCAGTGAGCCAAAGGAGGCTCTCACGGGTACTCGAGGCGCCAGCGATGTCCTTGGTGGCTACTCTTCGAAGCCTAATACTGGCTACGAGTACACAGAGAAGCAGCTTCTAGAGCCCAAGGAGGATGTTTTGGAAGGCCTGGGTTCTGAGAAGCAGACATCCGGGTCGGGCTATGGCGCGGCGCTCGGCAGCACGGGTTCAGCGTATGGCAGCGAGAGCTATGGCAGCAAGAGCTATGACAACAAGGGTTATGACAGCAGTTACAACTACAAGGAGTCTCAGCTCGCTGATCCGGAGGAAGCAATTGGGCGCAGTGCCGGTGGGTACAGCGATGCCTCGCGGAAGCCGAACACAAGCTACGAGTATGCGGAGTCGGACCTAACCAAGCCTAAAGAGAAGGTTTCCGAGAACTTTACCACGGACGACGAGTATGCCGATGCATATGAAGACGCCTCAATGCCGGGTTCGATGCCCTTCGAGCGCAATGTACTGGGTGGCGATAATGTACCCGGGAATGCGCTTGATACGAAGGCTAGCGACTTCAAGGGGGCTAGCACGAGGCCCACATCGTCTGGCAAGGCGTCTGCTGGTACGGGTTACACGGATTCGAGCCCGACGAGGGCTGAGGTCGCTGGTGACCAGTCATTCTATGACTCGGCGCTAGAGCAGCTGGACGAGGACGACAAATCTGATGATGTGTTCCAGGAGACGCGCGATGGTCTGGACGAAACGACCGGCCTGCCCACGAGTTTCAGCGACCGCACGATATCCAAGACGGGCGGCGATTACTACGGCGGCGCCGAGAGCGGGCTTGACCGGTCGGCGGCGCACAAGGCAGTGTCGGACACGGTGTCGGAAGATCGTCCCTCTACGCCCAAGGAGCGCAAGACGTACGAGCCTGATCCGTATGGCTCGTCGTACGTGGCACAGACGCACCAGCCGATTGACGTGAACACTGGGTTCCCTGTGGACCGTCCGGAGGAGTATGACCCGTATGGTCAGCGCAGTAGCACGCACGGCCACGGCAACGGCCCGACTTTGCGCAACCATGAGCACCGTCGCTCTTTGAAGGGCCGCGACCGGGACCCCGCGGCGCCTCCCATCACGAGCCAGGAGCACCGCAATGCTGCTGTTATTGCCGCAGCTAGCAAAGCGTCGGCGTTCGCTAAGCAGGATGTTGCCGCTATTTCAGGCCGCATAGAGACGAACCGTGGACAGGCGTCCCCGTCAGTGTCGCGCGGCGCCTCGGTGCGCTCGTCGCACGGCTTCAGCCGTTCGCGCGAGTCGGGGCAATTCAACCATTCGCCGAGCTCGCACCACACTGCGCCGCGCCAAGGGCAGTACTCATCAGCGACGTCCTCGCCCACGCAGGCTCAGTCTTCGTACGCGCAGCCCTCGTACGCGCAGCCCTCGTACACGCAGCCGTCTCAAACGCAGCCGTCTCAAGCGCAGTCGCCGACTGCTCAGTACCCGCAGTCTGCGCCGTCGACGCAGGTCCAGCAGCCGCAGTCCACGCAGGCTCAGCAGCAGCCCCGCCTGACTGTGGCCACGGGAGCCCCCACAGGCACTGTCGGAGGTGGCATCGTCGGAGGCGGCACCGCCGCTGCGGCACCGCCGGCTGCTGCCACAGGTACGAACTCGGAGTCAATCAGCAGCGCGTCAAGCGATGCTTCACAGCTGCAGCGCTCGGGAACGAAGAAGGAGGGCCGGTTTAAGCGGCTCTTCAAGCTCAGATAGAGCAACGCAGTGACTCTCTAATGGTATTGTGCGAGCACGAACGTGCAATATGTTTGTTCTACTACTACTTTATTCTACGTAATAATGGAATCTTTTGTGTTCTGTGCGCCTTGCGTGTAAAGTAAGTGAGTCAGGCAACTAGCGTCACGCCCGCCGCATAATAAAAGTATATAAGACGCTGAAAATAGTGCCGTAATAATAGAGCCGCACAATAATATAGAGCGATTTCGATTCTGCACGTCCAGCTTAACCTTAAACGTTTTACGTTTCATACGCAGCACACGAGCCCACGGCTTGCGCGGCGAGCCGCGTCTGCCGCAGAGACGCCGCATTCTAGGCGGTAAAGCGCCGCTCGCGATTACGTGAAGCGTCGTGCGCTATCGCCCGTGCGATCTCGAAAGCATACTCTTGGCGGCGCGACGCTAAATGTCGCACGCGGGTCTTTAGTCATCTTTTTAGCATAGTTAGGCTTATTAACTTGCATATATGCGCAAAAACGCATGCTCATGCAGCCGTGCATAGGGAATGCCCGATTCGGCGTGTGATGTGGCTGTTGTTCAAACAGAGGTGCATGCCCGCAGTACCCTGCATCCCGGTAGCGGCAGCCACATTCCACGAGCCGGGGGTATGGAATGCAGCAAGCGCAGAACTACGGGGGGGATGCAAGCAACCATACCACAGACATGTAAGGGCCGCGGGCGCCGGCTAGCTGAAACCAGAGTTTTTTTAGCGACGAGAAGAAGCACAACCGTTCTCAACATTTATATTCGAGGAGTAATTGATACAACAATGCCTACCTAGCACTATGCGTAGCCAGCATTAAATAAGGCACACAGAACAGAAAGATATTAGCCTGAGAGCAGGAATAGGTCTGCCAAGAGGGCCGCCCGTCCGTGCGTTCGGTAAACAGCCTCTGGGCGTCCATGTGCGCGTTTCGGGGCCCTCAAGGTGAGTTACGGGGTGGGGTATTTCAGATTCTAAACCTGGGACATCGTCGGAACACCCGTGCGCGGGTAGTTGTGCTTGCGGGCAGGCATGCCGATGGAGCCACCACGGACGGCGCCGAGGATGGAGTACACCAGGTTGCCGACGGCGACCGCCCACGCGAAGTAGAGGAACGCGGTGGCGGCCTGGGCCATGCGGCAGTCCTTGGACGACGCCTTCTCGAAGTGCTTCTTGAGGTTGCTCTGGTTAGAGCACGAGCCAGCGCCGATCTTGGCGGCAATCGCCGTGGCGCCCGTGAACAGGAAGACCATGTTCAGGAAGTCAATGACAGCCCACGCGATCGAGAGGGACAGAGCCTCGACGAAGGCCGCAATGAGACCGAAGATACCACCGAACAGGATCGAGAATGCAGCGGAGAAGACCGCGAAGCGCACGCGCGACGACGAGTTCTCGTCGTGAACCCACGCGGCCGTCAGACCGAGGGCCGTGATGGAGAACACCAGCAGGATAACGCGCAGGATAGTATCACCGAGGCTAGCCATTGTTTTTTATGTGGTTGGGTCTGGATGACAAGATCTAAGGCAGAAGAAGAGAGGGGGCGGGGCAGGCCTGGTACTTATATGTGTGATAGCAGATCCAAGGGCAAGGTTGATTATTACTTTTTGTTGCTCTCGCACATCTGCCCGAAAGAGTACGAAAACTTGCTGACTAAATCAAAACATCATGCGCCTTCTGCAGTGAGGGGCGGTGGTCATACAGTGGTTGCAGATCGCTGCTTCGGCGTGACAACTAAAGCTTCAGCTAAAATGGGCGGCACTATGCAGCTGTGCGGTACCACCAAGAACAGGCACCGCCAGTCATACGTACGTTTTTCTCGTGCCCGCTTTCTTTTGCGCAGCGCGGCTTGCTGTTTTCGCAGCCCGCTGTTTCGTCCGCTCAGCGACCCTGCATACCGCTTGTTTACATCTGATTAATTAACTGGGCCTAGGGTTCTTCTTGCAGTGCGTGCAACTTGGGCTCCGCATGCATGAGATCAGCTGCAGCGTGGCAAGCCGGCCTGCCTGCTGCTGCTGCCACTAAACACTGGCCAGCGTCCCAAGTGACTAGGCGCTTCAGGAGCCGCCGTGTGCAGTGCTTATTGATGATAACCCGCGAGCGCCTAACATAGGCAATTTCTTCGTAATGGCCATCGATGCCGCATAAGAGTGCGTCGTGGCCAATCGGCGCGGGTCGGCTAACGCTGAATCAATACATTGACGACGTAGTAACTAATTTTAGCCGCTGCGTTAGTGCTGCCAAACGCTAAGACCGGCGGCAGCAGCGTTGCCTGCCAGTGTATCGGCGTGCGACTCGTGCCGGCGATGCGATCCGTCTGCGGCACTGCCGCCAACCTTACAAAAGCTTCATTGTTTGGGCTTGATTGGGCACGCATATCTACCGCTGCTGCTGGCGGCTGCTGCATGCTGCCTTGATCTCATCGTCTTCAGGGCATGCTGGTTGGAGCGTGCCCTCGGCGTGTGACTCTTAGTAGGGGGTTTAGGCTGCAGCCCGTGCCCAGGCGGAAGACCAATGCGGAAGGTGTGAGCGTCTCGTGCGTCATGCCGCTATTGCATGACGGCCCGCCCACGAGCCGCCAGTGTGCCACGGCGCGGAGTTTAATTTTGTGACTCGAGGCCGTGCAGCATGGCACTGCTTTTATGCGGCCGGGCCAAAATTGCGCGCACGGCCGCTCTCGCTGCGGGGCGCTTATGATCTCTAGAGAACCGTTAAACTAGCGCCGCCGGCAAGTCCTCCGGGTGCCATTAACCGTCGACACAGACGGTAAATTAGCTGTGCACGTGATCCTGCATGGTGACGTACGTCGGGGAAAACCTCTGCCGCTGGGCCCTGAGCACTGTTTAGGGCCACAAAAAAAAAAATAATAATAACAATAATAGTGGCGAGCAGCGGACCTTGGCGGGAACTAAGATAGATAAACAAGAAGCCGCAGAGTCACGCGATAGGACAAAGGGATCCGCGTGCATCATGTCTCAATTCATCCGCCGGCACGTCCGCACGTCGGCGTTCTTCCTTGGCCGCCTCACTGGCGTCTGAGGGGCGCTGAGTAAGTGGCATCGCGGAGTTGAGTAAGTGATGCAAGTGCCGTCCGCGGTGCAACAGCCGAAGATATGATATGTAATGTGGGGAAGCGGCGCCAGCTTGCTTGCTGTCGGCCACCGCGCTCAGCTTCGTCTCGCGCGTGGGCGTGCGGCCGCTCCGGCTGCGCGGGGCGCGTGCAGTACCTGCGCCGCGCCGAGATCGCGGGCCTAAATGCGGGCTCGGCAGCGGGGCGACGGCGGCTGCGTCTGGCCAGCTTACTAGCTTAGCTGGTTGACGCGGCGCGGCGCGGCGCGGCTGGGCAACGGCGCAGTATATACATTAGTGAGTGGTTTATTTGAGCATGCAGCCCGTCTCGGGGCCGCCGACTTATGCCGAGTGCGTATTTTGCGGGGATGCCGCATTTTAATTAGGGACCTGGAGAATGCAGCATAAAAAGCGCAGTGCGCGCGTTGCGCGCTGCGTGGCGTCGTGCGGGTTCCTTTCTAGTTCTAGCAGTTTTAGCGGCTGTGGGGGCGGCGCCATTGCGGGCTGCTTAGCTAGCAGCCTGCGCGTGCCGCCAGCCCGCCGCGGACACGATGGAGATTTGGAACAACAGCCTGCTCATCTCGTCCGGCAGCTGGGAGGATGTGGAGAAGGCCACGAGCAGCGTACAGGCGGCCGTAATTAAGCGGCTGCTCGAGCAGAAGGCCGTTCCCGTGTCGCTCGGCCTTGCGTACTGGGCGCAGGTGCGCGCGAGCGGCGCCGCCGGCGTCGGGCTGTTCTACGTGCAGCACGGCCCCGCGTACGTGGCGCGGCTCGTGCGTGATCCGAGCGTGCCGCGCCCGGCGCTGGCGCTGCCGCACTGGCGCACGAGGCTGAAGTGGGAGGGCGGCTTTGCGCAGCGCGCGACCGCGCTGCTGCGGTTTGTCGTCGCGCAGTGGCGCCGCTTCCAGACGGTGCTGTACCGCCCCGCGCAGCAGTACGCGAAGTCGCAGCGCGCGGCGCTGCTGCGCGTGCGCGACAGCACGGCGGCCGACATTGGTGCCCTGTTGCTGGCCAAGGGCTCGCCGCAGGAGCGCATCCGTTGTCTTGCCCGCGTCGTTGGCGTGCACGCCGACGCGCTCGCCCTCGACACGCCCGAGGCGTGCCTGGACGCGCTGCAGGACGTGCTCGACCAGAAGCAGACGCTGAGCAGCGCCTCGCTGGGCGTGCGCACGCTGCCCGCCGCGCGCGTTCGCTGGTGGCCGGCCGCGGCGGCGGCCCTCGTCGCCGCGTACTACCTGAACGGGTCGTGGGAGCAGCTGCTGCAGTGGTTCGAGACGTCGGTGCTGGGCACGCTGCAGGCGTTCTGGCACAACTGGCTCGTCGACCCGCTGTACCAGATCTACCTCACGATCCGGCACGACCCGAACGGCCAGGTCGCGCTCATTGCGAAGGAGTCGCTCGCGAGCGACGTGGCCAGCCTCGTGCAGATGGTCGTTGACTTCGCGCGCGACACGAACCCGCAGCTCACGCCGGCGGACCTCGACGCCATCCGCTTCGAGGCGCAGAACGGCAATGTGTCGCCCGTAATGGCCGTGTACAGCCGGCAGCTCGAGGCGCCGCTCACGAACCTCGTCACGGGCAAGCTCATCCGCACGCTGCTCATCCAGGTGCAGAAGAGCAAGGTCGACGCCGAGGTCGCCATCAGCGGCATCGACCAGCTGCTCGGCAGCCAGCAGCTCGTGTTCGGGTTCTTGGCCGCGCTGCCGGCGCTCGGCATCGTCGCCTACGCCGTGCACGCGCTGCGCGCGCGCCGCGACGACACGGCCGTGCTGCGCGAGGACGTGCTTGTGCGCCTGGGCAACGTCGACGAGGTCGTGCAGACGGCCGCCGCCGCGCACAGCGGCAGGCTCGACGAGCTGGATCTCGGCCTCGTGTACTGCGAGGTTGCTCTCATCAAGCGCGCCGCGGCGAAGTCCGCGTCGGCCGGGCGCAAGCAGTTCGTCAAGTCCGCCGACCGCCTGCTCGAGCTCGCCATTGCCACGCAGGACACGCAGGCCATTCTTGGCGCGCTCGACCGCATCTACATGCGCTTCAGCTTCTATTCGTAGGTGAAGCCTCCTGCTGAATTGAGCTGCTGCTGGCTCTCCGAACGGCCATAATAAAAAACATTCGAGATTATATGGCGGCAGACAAGTCGCTTGACCTAATTGCGGAGGGGTGGGGGGGGCTGCGCTTGAACAGGGCTGCGGCGCGTACCTGCGCAGGGAGCCGGCGCGGCGTGGCTCGAGGCTAATTAATTAAAATAACTAGCGAGGTTTTGTTTTTTTTTTTCTAGTTTATGGCTCTGCTGCGATAAACTATTTAGGCGCACGGCGCGCGCGCGCTCGCTTGGTCGCAAATGCGTGCCGGCCGCGCTTCGCGTAGGGCTGCCGAAAACCATTTTTTTGGCGCGTGCCCTGCCTGCGCCAATTTGGCGGCTGCGCCGCCTGCAGGGAAGCTTCGCGCCAAGGCGGGCTTCGCCTCGCGGCCGCGAGCGTGCCCGCTTATGTCATGTCGGGACTGCGGCACTCGGCGCCGATCGCTGCGTTAGCGCGTGGCGTATTTAGAGCTCCGCTACGACCCAGCTGCGTGCCACCCTGTTCGCAGAACGATGCCAGAAATCGTAGAGGCGCTGTACGACTTCCAGCCGCAGAGCGACGGCGACGTCGCGATCCGCCAGGGCCAGCAGATTGAGGTGTACGAGCACCTGTCGGCGGACTGGCTGCGCGGCAAGAACCTGGACACGGGCCGCGAGGGCGTGCTGCCCGCGAACTACGTGCGACCGGCCGAGAAGCGGCGCTCGTTCTCGCGGCCGGCGGCGCCGCCGCCGCCGCGCCACAGCGCGAGCCCCGCGCCGAGCCGTAGCGACTACCCTGAGCCGTACAGCGAGAAGGAGCAGTACCAGCCGCCGCCAGCGTCGTGGGGCCAGCAGCAGTACCAGCCGCCGCAGTACCAGCAGTACGCGCCGCCGCAGCAGTACGCACCGCCGCAACAATACGCACCGCCGCAGCAGCAGTACCCCGAGCAGGTCATGATGCCGCAGCAGCAGGAGGCGCCGCCGCCGCAGCCGCAGCAGCAGCAGCACCATCACGGCTTCGGTAACCTGGCGCGGCGCTTCGGCGACTCCGTCGTCTTCGGCGCGGGCGCCACGCTCGGCGGCGACCTCATCAACAAGATTTTTTAGACGCGCCGCGCGCCGCCTATTGTTTCTCGTCACGTCCTTAAATTATGCACTTCAACCGCACCCAAACTGCGCGCGCGGCGCCGCCTACCGCAGCGCCTGCGCACGTATCGCCTATTTAATATACTTTAGTTCCTGACTTTCCGGAGTCTCGCCGGCAACTAGAGCCCTCGCCGCGGCGTAAATTAGCCTGGTCGGTCTTGTGTATCCAGTCCTCGGCGGTCATGGCTTTCGTTTCCGGCCCGCTTAACGAACGGAGTGTGCGCCTGCCGCCCTAGTCGCGCTTCTTCGCTACGGGGCGCCGGCGGCTCCGCTTGAGGCGCTGGCGGAAGGACGTGCTGGCGGCAATCATGAGCATGGCGAACAGGCCCGCGCCGGCCACGAGCCATGTCGTGAACAGCCGCCATATGAGCTGCTCGTAGTCGCTGAACATATATATGTTGCGCAGCACGCGCGACACCGCAATGAGCACGCCGCCGAAAAACGCAAAGCCGAGCTCCTCAACCTGCCAGGTGCTCCACGCGACGACGGTGGCGGCGGCGGGCCACGCGCCGTAGCGCACGGCCGCATTGCTGCTGTCCTGCGAGAACAGGTAGTACGTGCATAGGGACACGAGCGCCGTGTTGCAGACGGTAGCACACAAGTGCGGCGCATCCTTGTCATGAAACGACGCGACGTCGCCTATGGAGCGGCGCGGCGTACCGTCAAAGCCGGTAACGCGCCATGGGCGCGCGGTCGTGCCGTCGTAGTCGATATTTTTGTTGAATTGCTGTTCCGCCATATGAATTTATAGAACCGACGCGAATGGCAGCGTGCGTCTGGCAAGTCCGTTTCTCGTTGGGGCCTAGTCTGAGTCGCTTTTATAAACACGCACGCAGTGTTGTCCGTGCCGGTCGTCGTAACCCTTGCGGCCGCGTGTCTGCGGCGGCGCTATATAAAGCGGCGCGCAAGCTGCCAGCGACCTCATGCATAAGCGCGCGTCAGGGCGGGAGGTCTCGTGACGTCATGGGCGGGCCGCGAGTCTGGGGATTCGCGGCGCGCCCGCGGCGCGCCCACGGCACGCCCACGCAGCGACGCGCACGCCTTGGCCAGCGCGCCTCCCTGCGCCGGCGGCAGGCAACGTCTAGAAATGTACTGCGGCCACTGCGCGGCCAGCAAGCGCGCGTGCGCTGCCACAGCAACTCCCATGCAATAAACGGTGTCTGCTACGGCCAGGGCAAGGGCCCTCTCAGCCCTGGACCGCCGGCCCGCCGCTAGTTACTACTTATATATACGTGTGTGCGTCGAGCGCCCACGTCCTCGTCCACCCCTTGCAGATAACCACAATGGGAGAAGAGAAGAAGGAAGAGCCCAAGCAGGAGGCCCAGCCGCAGCCGCAGCCTGCGCCGAAGGAGCACCACCACATTGGCAGCAACCTGGCTCACCGCTTTGGCGACGCCATCATGTTCGGCGCCGGCGCCACGCTCGGCTCCGACGCTATCAATGGCGCTATAGGCGAGTTCCGCAAGAACGACTGAGCCCGCAGGCTGCCCCTAACTTATAACCCACGCTGTTCAGTACTGTCATTCATAGAATTCCATAGGCGCAGTGCGCCGCGCACCGCCCGAGTTTGTTTTTTTTGTGTTGCAAATTGTAGCGCCGCAGCTCGCGCTGGACCGACCACGCGCGCGAAGCAGGCAGGCACCGTCGCGTGCCTCATGCCGTATTTGTCATTGTTTACGCGAGCGGCGGTTCGGCGTGGGGGGGGGGGCCGCCGGTGAAAAATTCCATCGCGCGCAACCGCGGCTGCCGAGGAGCTGCAGACAACGAGCTGCTGCGGGTTGAGTAGTTCGCCGGTTCATGCGTCTGTCGCCCACGTGTGCAATCGTGCTGGCCTCGGCTGGCTCGGCCGTCCTGTCCGCCGCCGCGACGCTGTACTGGCTGCGCACGCAGGCCTTGGCCGC
>JANIVK010000144.1:0-18510 GCA_030555795.1 Entelexis sorbosivorans | reverse complement strand
TAGCGATTCCAACGTCTTCGCCCGCTTGCGCGCCGCGGGGCCGGCCGGCGGCGGCGTCTGGCTCGCGGCGGGGCTCTGCTGGGCCTGCCGGCTGGCCAGCGCGAGCTTCGACTTCAGGTTCCGCGCCAGGCGCGACATTTCTGCCTGCCGCAGCACGCGCTCCACGGCGTCGCTGTGCTCCTGCGACGACCCGACTTGTTGGTGCATTTCGGGCTGCAGCAGGTCAAGTGGAGAACAGTGCGGGCCGAAGTCGAGCTTTGACGCCTAGCGCACTAGGTAAGGGGGCAGGGAGGGCCGGATCCGGGTTGGGGTAAGGTTACTGTGTTAATTACCTACGCGTACGCGTCCTCACGGGTAAGGGCTCGTCCGCGCTGTCGCGGCTATGCTTGGGGCCGGCGCGGGCCGGCACGCCGCGGACGCGGCCTTTGCCTGCGTCCTAAGTTGGCTGCAAGACCGCCTCGTGTCCAACGTGACTGCCGCTGCCATTGAGGCGGGCCCTTCAGCTAGCCGCCGGGCGCTGGGCCGGTCGCAACTCCTTATTCATGCATGATCTACCGCCTAATCGGGCGCTAGCCCATCACCCCTTTTGCCTTATTCCTTGCCCAGCCGGAGTACTTGCGATTGCCGGCCGCAGCTCGTGTACGCTCCCCGCGCAGATCTGGCGGCGTGCTTGGGCCCGGCGCCACCGCAGCCAGCTCATGATCGCGGTGCTGCACCGCTGCGCGCTATTAGAACCGCGCGCGCGTGCCTTAACCCGTTCAGCTCCGTCCCAACCAGGTCCCTTACCCACGTCTAGTTTCGGCCTAAAACGCAGCTCACGACACGCGCACACCGACCCGCCGTGTGGTGGTGACCCCCCCCCCCACCCCACGCCCATGGCAGAAGGCAGTATCATGTGGCGCTGATCTAAGCGAATGCAGAGGGTGTCTATCTATCGATATGCAAATCTCCACGTCCAAAGCACGCCATAGGTCCCCAGGCTAATCAGTTGTTTTGCTCTGCTTTGGCTTCGCGCTGAGACGCAATGGTGGAGCCGGTACTGGAGCAGCCACTGCTGGCTATCAAGCGCCGTCTCTCCGACCTGCGGCAGGACCGCACGCGGTTCCTCACGCCGGCGCACGTTGCCGAGCTCTACACCGAGTTCGGTAGCACGCTGCGCGGCAAGGCGCCTGCAGATCTCGACGCGGCACAGCCGCTACTCAACGAGGTCATTCTCATGTTCTCACTGGCCCTCGTCACCGTTGGGTACACAAAATACATGCCTGCAACTTACGCCATCACCGTGACGATGCACACTATTCTTGGCTACCTAAGCAAAGACCCAGCGTTCACGCCGAAGGAACTGGACCTACTGGGCAACGCACTGAATGCTGTAAAGCGTGTGGCCAGCCCGGACACGGACTTTTCGTCGGCCGACGACGACGACGAGGAGCTCATGTGCGACGTGCCGGAGGTCGACCTTATCGTGCGCAACGTCCTGTCCGAGACACAGGTGCTCTACGATGCCTCAGAGGCGGCGTTGGAGACGCTTAGGGAAGATGAGTGGCCGCTGTACATCCAGGCGGTCCGCCTGCGCCGCGACATCCTCTCTACGGCCACGGCCAAGGAGCCGCAGCTCGACAGCATGCCTGCGCTGGGCGAGAAGTACCAGAAGATCAAGGCGCTCGCCGACCACACCGATACTGAGCACTCCCACTCCGAGGCGCTGCGCTCGCAAATAGAGAACTGCCACAAGTTCTACGAGTGGTACGGCGAGGGCGTGCGGTTCGACGCTTGGGACGCCGAGCCGGAGCTCACGGCCACGTACCGGCAGCTGCAGGAGTCCATTTCTACCCTCGAGGTTTTTGTTATGACGCGCCGCTGGACGCTGCGCGGCACGGATCTCTACCAGCACATTAAGGGCCTGAATGTGCTTACGCCGCGTCTCGCTGAGCGAGCACAGGGCAGCTCGCAAACCGCCAAGATGTGGTTCTTGTGCTTCTACATGGCGCGGCGGTCCTGGACGCTCATCTTTCGCCTGCTTAACAACCTCGAGCCCGTGGCCGAGGCGCTCGCCGGGGTGTACAACCAGGTCGTTACGATGAAGCGCTGTTTGAACGAGGTGCATCTTGCCGGCGGCATCAATAACCTGCGCGAGCTCTACCCGTACCAAATGAAGTTGGCAAGCCTCGATAATCTGAGAGACGACGGCAAATTCACAGTGGACGGCGACGTGCCGCCGGGCCAGGGCATTTTGAACGGCATGCTCGCCGAGTGCTACGACCTTGTGTATGAGCTGAAGGTGGAGCTTGAGGAGAAGATCGATCAGGGTGAGCTCGATGAGGAGGACAGCCTGCTTGTGGACGACGGCGATGACAACGACGAAGACAGTGCCGACGAGGACATGCCCACGGAGAATAAGGACATGCCAGTTGTTTCTATTGACGGCGACACGCCCGGCGAGACGCCGGTCGACACGCCCGAAGTGACGCCTACACAGTCGCGGAGCGAAGCGCCAATACCGGCAGCTGAGCCTTCGGCATGACGCCGCACCTCGCTGCTGAGTCGTTATAGCCGGTATGCATATTTATAATAATCAACATTGCAAAATGCTACTTCGCTGCGTCTGGCGCCGTAGCTTCAGCATCTTTACTTTACGTGCCCAGTGCAAAATCATCTTGCTGACCGCTTATACTTACAAGGCGAGGGCATCGACTGACTAGATCGGGGCTCCGAGGGGCTTGTGAGGGCGCCTGGAGGCGTTTGGGGCGAGCAAGGGGTCTCGACCGGCCGTGTGCCTACATGTCGGGCGGCATGCAGCTCATCCTACAGGCTTTTTTTTTTTGCCATCTTGTAAACGTGTCTCAACCGTGCTCGCAGTTTTATTCCGCCCGTTAAATGAGGCGATTCAACGAGAGACTACGCGCAGCACCTCTGCAGCAGCCCTCGCGATCCTCGTTTCCGGGCTATTATAACTACAGCGTCTGCAAAAGCACGCTTCTCCTTACTATTTTGATTGCACAGCATATACTTTTACTTTACGTCCAGGAACGCGAGCCGCACTGCGTGATAAGCACGCAGCGTCGTCGCGTTGAGCGCCGCCGCGCTCCCGGATCCAAATTACTCGGCCCATCCGTATACGCTACGCCGGAGATCTCGGTCACGCGGGAGTCAAGCACAGGATGTTTGCTGGGGCAGAAGCCACTCCCAGATTTTGGGAACGGCGTTGACGTCATTCTGCAGCCTGCGCCAAGTCAAGACGGGCTCGACTACCCCCGCATTTTAGAATGGCGGGCACGTGATAATGCGGCTGGATCAGTGCAGGGTAGTGACGCTTGCTTGCGACGCGTCTGCCCCCATCAAGCGAAATTTCCCTTTCCAATCGAGATGGGCCCGTTCGACCCGTATGCGGGGCACCGAGAGCCGGAGGGTTCCTCAGATGCGTGTGCTTTTGCTTTCTCGTCGCGGCCGGTACTTGCGACGCGCCAAGCATGGACCCGCGCTCGTCGCAGAAGCTCCCCACTGACCCGGGGATACGCATGAGCATGCTTGAAATGCAGCCATAGCCTGAATTTTCCGAAACGGGCGCCTATGAATAGCCCTGACGCCATCCCCGACGCCATTCTTCCGCTCGCAAGGTTGTCAGCGTGTGCACCCTAGCCGCGGTTATGCACCCCACACAAAGGAAATCATGCATGCGCCGTCTTATGCCCTCTCTAAGCCGCCGACCTGGCCGCGCGGCTGCGGCGGGTCGCTGGCAGATCAGCTACGTCTCCGCCTCCCTGTGCTCTGCTGAGTGCATAGGACTACTAGACGCACTACACTGCGCAGGCGGCGGGACGCGGGCCAAGCCCGAGCGGAAAGCGCGGGAGGGGGCCGCTACGCAGTTGCAGCCTCGGCCTGGCGGCGGCGCATGCCCTAACACGAGGCGGCGTTGACGCTAAGACTTGGCGCTTAAGTCCGGCGCTTAGGCGCTTAGGCCTCGCCCACAGCTCGGCGTGGCCGGTGCAACGCCGGAGGGGATCGCCCACAGTAGCGGCGTTCCGGCCTGCATCCGTACGAGGAGGCTGCATCCTTCCCTATGGTGCAGGAACACCCCCTGCCCTGGTAAGTACTACGCAGTGGGGAACCTTGCCCTGATCACCACTCCACGCAGTGGGGAACCTTGCCCTGATTCTTAGGCACGCTTGGCAGCGACGGGGTCTGCAGACGTCATCGCAGTGCCACGAGAATTTATAGCTTCCTAGCGCGCGACACTCCTGGACTCTTTTAGAAAGTAAAACCCTATATGATCTGCATATGCTGGCCCGGCGTAACGGCACTGGACCGTATCGCATCGGCCGTAAACTTCAGGCCTTTTTCTCCGTGCACGCGCCCTAACCCGTGATTCTTGCACCCCACACATTCATGCACGGTCGTACGAGATGCCCCTCTTTATTACTGAAACCCCACAGAAAAAAGGCCCTGGCCCTTCGACTATTTAATCCGGCCAGAACCACGTCTGAAAGAGATCACATCTTCGACTTTCTGCACTTCTGATATTTTCATGTACGAGCTTGGGATTAAGTGGAAGGTTCACAATCCCTACGTGACGGCGGCTATTGCCGTCCTGGGAGGTATGCTTTTCGGTTTCGACATCAGCAGTATGTCCTCGTTCATTGCAAACGACTCCTACACACAGTTCTTCGGCACGGACGGTCCGAATGGCAAGAAAGAAGTCCAGGCCACGCGACAAGCCGGTATCACCTCATCGATGCCTGGTGGCTCTTTCATCGGTTCTCTCGTCTCCGGTTATGTTAGCGACAAACTTGGCCGTAAACCCACAATTCAGATTTCGTCTTGGTTTTGGATGATCGGTGCCGCGATCCAGTGCTCCTCGCAGAACATCACGCAGCTCATCTTCGGCCGTCTCATTGCTGGGTTCGGAATTGGCCTCGCGTCGTCGCAGGTCCCTGTTTACGTTGCCGAGCTGTCGCCCAAGAAGATCCGTGGCGCCCTCGTCGGCTGCTTCCAGTGGGCCGTGACATGGGGTATCCTCATCATGTTCTACATTGGCTTCGGCTGCGGCCAGATCAAGTCGGCCACATCGTGGCGCACGGCGTGGGGCATCCAGATGGTGCCAGGTATGCTTCTGTTCCTGGGAACCTTCGTGCTGGAGGAGTCTCCGCGCTGGCTCGCGGCCAAGGGTCGCTGGGAGGAGGCGATCAAGATCATTGCCAACATTCAGGCCAAGGGTGATATCGACAACGATGTTGTCCGCATTGAGGTCGAGGAGATCAAGGAGGCTGTTATTGTCGAGCAAAACTCGAACTTCAAGGTCTGGGACCTGTTCAAGGGCCGCACGAACTTGCGTCGCACCTTCGTTGGTATGTCCTGCCAGATGTGGCAGCAGCTCACGGGTATGAACGTCGACATGTACTACATCACGACCGTCTTCTCGTTTGCTGGTTACCAGGGTAACTCGAACCTCGTCGCCTCGTCCATCCAGTACATTATCAATGTTGTCATGACTGTTCCGGCTCTGCTGTTCATCGATCGCTGGGGCCGTCGACCTTTGCTGATCTGGGGCGCGTTTATCATGATGGCGTGGATGATTGCCATGGCCGGCGTGCTCGGCTCGTACTCGGTGCCGATTCCGGACCTGGATGGCAACCCGCAGATCCGTATCAAGATTCCCAGCGACAACAAGAGCGCCGCCAAGGGCGTTATTGCTATCTCGTACTTGTTCGTGGCCACATTTGCTCCTACTTGGGGCCCGGGCGGCTGGATCTACTGCTCGGAGATTTTCCCGCTCGAGCAGCGTGCCACTGCCAACGGTCTCTGTGCCGCCGTCAACTGGATCTTCAACTTTGCCATCGGCATGTTCACGCCGACTGCGTTCGTGAACATCACCTGGCGCACATACATCCTGTTTGCCGTGTTCAGCGCGGCCATGTGCTTGCACGTTTTCCTGCAGTTCCCCGAGACGCACGGCCTCACGCTCGAGGAGGTGTCTCAAGTCTGGGAGGCTAACATTCCGGCGTGGCGTACGAAGAACTACAAGCCTGCGGTGCCTAATGCGGAGGAGATCCGCACTCACGGCGGCGGCTATGCGCCTTCTCTGAAGGAGACGGGCCAGGTCGAGCACGTCGACAGTGCCGACAAGCGCGGAGTCACTTCCCACCTCGAGTCGGCTTCAAGTATAAGCGAGAAGTCGGTGACTGCGTGAAAGCAGCGAAAACTCCGGTTTCAAGTCTTATCGTTTTTTTTCTCTATAATGAAGTTACGAACGTCCCTGTTGCAACCAGCTTTTCCTTTTTACATACTATACTGCGAGCTTTGCTCCCAACAAGGACGACTACTCATTGTATATATATATAAACCTTAACTTATTATATTCAATTTTGACTATCGCTACGGTCATTGGCGCGAGTACGCAGTCGGCATCACGCACCAGCGGCGGCGGCGGCGGCCCTTTTACTTCCGAGGTTACGCTCGCTTATTCCGCGGCCTTCTAGCTCGGCCCGAAGTCACGTGCCCCAGCGCTCCGCGGAGAGAGGGCACCCACCTGGCATTGGTGGCGGTGCCCCGCATTTACGCAAGTCTACATCCGCAGTCATCGCACAGTCGTCACACACGAATGTCGGCCGTCGTACGCGTGCCCTCAGTGCCGGTCACGCAGAACCACATCATCTTCCCTGGGATTGTCGAGACCGTTGCCGCCAACGCGGCGTATCCTAGGGACTTCTCGCTCGACATCGCCCCCACCGACCCAGACACGCTCGACATTGCGCGCAGCGCAATCAGCATCCTGCGGGCTGAGGAGTCGCTTATCTTCGTCTACCCTGTTGTGGATGGCGCTGAGCTCGACATTGGCACGCTGTGCCGCGTCGTCAAAACGGGCGGCAGCGGCGCGGGCCGTCAGGCCCTGCACGGACTGTGCCGCGCCGCAATTCAGCAGCGCCTCGATGGAGGTACCGTGTCCGTCGAGCTTTACCCTGAAGATTGGGCTACTGCGGACTTCTCGCAGCAACTCGTCGACAGACTGAAGGCCGCGACGATGCAGTACATTGGTGGGCATCCGCAGCTCACGTCGCGCACAGCAGCGCTTCTGCAGATGGCGGATGTGGCAGTTACACCGCAGATGCTTGTTGATTTGCTCAGCTCTGTGCTCCCGATTGGCTTTGAAGCTCGCCTTGAAATGCTGAAACAGCTCGACCCCGTCAGGCGATGCGAGGAGCTCATTGAGGTTTTACAACGCAAGCTTCCGGCCGCAAAATCCCTAGCGGTGCAGAAGCTAGGACCGAAGGTGGGCCCTCGGCGCCAGGAAGCTGATGGCCAGGAAGATGACTTGGCCGAGCTGAAGGGTAAGCTGCAGACTATCATGCCACATCTCCCGGAGGAGGGCCAAAAGACAGTGACGCGCGATCTGAACCGCTTGGCGCGTGCCCCGGCAATGTCTCCGGACACAAACGTGATCCGCACGTACCTCGAGACGGTGGCCGATATTCCGTGGGCCGAAACAAACGCGCCTCTCCTGACCCGCGACTCGGTCAAGCGTACACAATCGGTGCTTGACCAGGATCACTACGGCCTCAAGAAGGCTAAACAGCGGCTTATCGAGCACGTCGCAGTGTCGTACTTGCGCCAACAGACGAGCCAGCAGACTGGGCAAGTCTCCGCGCCAATTATCCTGCTTGTAGGACCGCCCGGCGTCGGAAAGACGAGCTTGGCAAAGTCGATCGCGCGCGCCCTGGATCGGCAGCTGTACCGCGTGAGCCTTGGTGGTGTGCACGACGAGGCTGAGATTCGCGGGCATCGGCGAACCTACATTGGTGCTATGCCAGGCGTCATAGTGCAGGGGTTGCGCAAGGCCGGCTCGATGAATCCCGTCCTTGTGCTCGACGAGATTGATAAGGTCGGGCAGAACTCGCTGCACGGAGACCCCGCAGCAGCGCTGCTTGAGGTTTTGGACCCGGCACAGAATAGCACCTTCAAGGACAACTACATTGGATTCCCCGTGGATTTGTCGCGGACGACTTTCATTGCCACTGCCAACTACACGGAAACGATCCCTGCGCCGCTCCTCGACCGCATGGAGGTGATTCATATCCCGGGCTACAGCTATGTTGAGAAAGAGCATATTGCGCAGCAGTATCTTTGGCCGAAGCAGCTTAAAGAGAACGGACTGCGTGACAACTCTGTGGAGCTAGACGCCGATGCAATGCGACTTGTGATTACTGCATACACAAGAGAGTCCGGCGTGCGCAGTCTCGAGCGCCAGCTGGGATCTATCTGCCGCGCATTGGCCGTCAAGGTCCTGGACGAGACGAGCGAAGCTCACTCGACTGTTGAGTCAACGAGGCGACTGGGAGTGGATGACGTGCGCGAGCTTCTGGGTCCCGAAGTCTTCCACGACGATGTCGTGAACGACGAGGTGGACAACTGCGTCGCCGAAGACGGGACAACGAAGACGCGGCATGTGCCTGGCGTCGTCAACGGCCTAGCGTACATGCGCAGCGGCCTTGGCGGCATAATGGTGTTCGAAGCCACGAAGATTCCGGGCGGGTCGGGCAAGCTGAAGCTCACGGGCGCGTTAGGCGACGTTATTAGCGAGTCAGCGAACATTGCGCTCTCGTGGGTGCGTGCAAACTCTGCTATTCTAGGTATCGACGCTACGGAGTTTTCGAACTACGATATCCATCTACATGCGCCGGCCGGAGCGATCCCCAAGAACGGCCCGTCGGCCGGCGTGGCTATGACGGTCTGCTTTGTGTCCCTGCTCACGAACCGCAAAGTAAGCCGCGACCTCGCGATGACGGGTGAGATCACGCTGCGTGGCAAGGTTCTTCCCGTTGGCGGGATCCGCGAGAAGCTGCTTGGCGCACACCTAGCCGGAATCCAGCGGGTGATCCTTCCGTTCCACTGCCGCGCTGTGGTGGAGGAAGACTTTAACTCTTCTGCGCGGGGCTCGAGCGCGGCCGATCTGGAGATTGTTTATGCGAAATACATTTGGGACGTGTTCGCAGAGGTGTGGCCGAACGAGACGTCGTTTTGGCAAATGCACAGCAGCATGTAGCTAGTAAGTAACGAGACGAGGTTATGAAGTATGTTATACGGACTACAGGCTTGGCGATCGTAGTGGACCCCCCAGCTTCCCCACTTTTCCAAAAAAATTTTGGGGCTAACTATCACAAAGAAACGACGCAGATCATCTTGGGCCCAGCCAGATCCGATCGATTCAGTAGCCACGATGGCACTCAGACTATGACCGCCAAGCCTTGATGCGTTGAGAGCATTCTCACATGAGCAGAATTCTTTCACATGCTCATCGCCGGCATGCAGGGTGCCTGTCGGCGACTCGCATGGAGAGCGAGCACTTCATGGGGCATCGGCACGCGGTGTGGACGCAGGGTTTTCTGTGCATGCATGAGCTGCACCTATTTCCGGGGCCAGGGCGGCCGGATGCAAATCGAAAGCGCGGGGTCCGGCAGCCGCGAAGCAATGCTGCAGCTGCTGAAATAGAGGCCGTATAGTAGCTACGCCATTCTTCGGCTCCATTTACCTTGGTCCTGTCTGCATATGTTGCGCCTTTTATTACCTGAGTCCTTAGTAGCCAGTGTCGTCCTGTTTGTGGCTGTGAGCTGCGCTATACCCGCGGCAGCAGCGAGCATGGTCAACGAATCAGTCTTGTATCGGCCGGCTGTGCACTTCACGCCGCCGAGCGGCTTTATGAACGATCCAAATGGGCTCATCTGGGACCCGAAGCTCGGCAAGTTCCACATGTACTACCAGTACAACCCGAACGGCACAATTGCCGGCAATCAGCACTGGGGCCACGCCACGTCGAGTGACCTCCTAACGTGGGAGGACCATGCCATTGCGCTCGGATACGACGAGCCCTTCAACGGCTACGCCTTCTCGGGATCGGCGGTCTGGGACACCAACAACACGTCGCGCTTGTTTGCCGGCAGCAGCAGCTCGAACCTGGTGGCCGTATTCACGCGTGCTGAGACGGATCTGCAGTACCAGGCCGTGGTCGCGAGTAAGGACGACGGCCAGACGTTCGATGTGTCTACGGAGCGGGCCGTGCTGAACTTGAACATGTCACAGTTTCGCGACCCGCAGGTGCAGTGGTTTGCGCCGCAGAGCAAGTGGGTCATGACGGTGGCCCTGTCGCGCGAGCACAAGATCGCGTTCTACGAGTCGCGAGACCTGTTGCATTGGAGCTGGCTCAGCGACTTCAGTGCCGGCGTCTACGGCGTCGACTACGAGTGCCCGAACCTGGTTCCCGTGCCGAGCCAGAGCGGCACTAAATGGGTGCTGTTCATCTCTGTGAATCCCGGCGCGCCCCAGGGTGGCAGCGGCACGCAGTACTTTGTCGGGGATTTTGACGGCAAGACGTTCCGCGCCGACAACTATGCCGAGAACTTTGTGGATTTTGCCAAGGACAACTATGCCCTGCAGGTCGTGAACAGCGTGGACGCGCCGTATTCTGCGCCGACATACATCGGCTGGTTCGGCAACTGGCAGTACTGCCAAGAGGCGCCCACCGAGACCTGGCGCGGCGCGATGACGCTGCCGCGCGTCATCAGTTTGGCCAGAAACGTGTTTGGGGACTTGCGCCTGGTGCAGCAGCCGCGAGGGCTCGAGGCCCTACGAGCTGAGGACGCGGCTACGGCGTACGAGCTGCACCTCGGCACATGCAATGCTCCGGCCGCAAACGCGAGCGAAGCCGGTACGGCACCAAACGGCGCACAGAAAGTGCCGCTCCCGCAAAACCACACTGCAGTTGAGCTGCTCATCAGCGGTCAAATAGCCCCGCTCAACGGGACAGAAACTCCCGGCGAAAACCGGCTGTATGCCTCGATCTCGAACAGCAAGGGCGAGGCGCTGGTGCTCGGGTTCGACGTCCTGGCCGGTCAAATGTGGCTAGATCGCAGCGGCCTCAACGGGTTCAAAAACCCATACTATACGGGCCAGTTCTCGGCTGCTATAGACCCGGGAGCCACAACCTTTGACTGGCGAGTCGTGCTAGACGCAAGCCTCCTCGAGATCTATGCTCAAAGCGGCTTCGTGGTTGGCTCATCCGTGTACTACGCGGAGTCTCCTCTGACCGACGTGGAGTTCAGCATGCCGCGGGGTGGAAGTGCTGATGTGAACGTCACGGTATATCCCCTCGAGCGGTCCATGCAGCGCGAGACGCTGCTAGACTAGTAGGTCGAAAGACAAGCGAAAATATGTACAGCCTCACGTATTAAAAACGAGAGCACACGGCTTGGATTGAACACTCTATATAACGCCTGAGGTTGTACGCAAAAGGTCCCTGGTCCGAGGCGCACTAGCGTGGGCCACCGCTTCCTCGATTGGGTGAGGCTGATGAGGCGCATCCGGGGCCCGTCAAGACTCAATTGCATGTCCTACGATTACACGATTCTTGTACGCACCAAATACGCAAAAACTTCTGTAGTCTACTGCTAGTTAACCCTGCCGCTTTAGTGCCCTCGCGGCTCAAGACTTGCCTTCGAGTTGTGCTCGTCCCAGCTGCACTATAATAATACGCTTGTCCGTATCGCGGGCGATTCTCGGTCCTGAGGAAATGTCCGATCTTGTGGATCGGCCCCGGAATGAGCTCTCCGAGGCCGAGCGGGCGCGTGTGGAGGAGTTCGAAAGCAAGAATGGCCCCTTGAGCGTGCTGCAGCGCGCCGTCGAGGACGGCAGCCAAGTCCTCATCTCGCTGCGGAACAACAAGAAACTGCTGGCCCGCGTCAAGGCGTACGACCGGCACGCGAACATGGTGCTCGAAAACGTGAAGGAAATGTGGACGGAGCGGCCGCGCACAGCCAGCGGCAAGAAGGGCAAGCCCGTGAACCGAGACCGGTTCGTAACCAAAATGTTTCTCAGAGGCGACGGCGTTGTGCTCGTGCTGAAGCCCACGTAGCGCTACCGCGCAGCGGCCAGGTTTAATTAATGTCTATGTAAAAATGCCTATAATTCAGTCGACGTCCTCCAGCTCGAGCTCGAGGTTTGTGGCCTCGCGCGTCTCGCGGCGCAGCAGCTCGCCCAGCGACGACTGGTCCCGCGCATAAACCCACCGGTTCGTCTGCTCGTCCCAGTCGTAGCGCTTCGGCCCCGAGATGGGGCTCGACAGCCAGATCTGCTTGTTCGGCGGCTGCTTGTTTATGACGTATGTGCCCGTTGGCGGGATCATGAGCGTCAGCACGCCCTGGGCCAGGTCCACATCAATCTCTGGCTTCGACTCGATGAGCGTCTCGTACCCTTGCGTTATGGACTCTAATGTGCTGTCGGCGACCTCGTGGTATTGGCTCGTGTTCAAGTGGCGCACGCCACGCAGCGCGGGCATGAGGTTCGCCCGCGTTCCTCCTGCACGCAAGATCCGCAACATCCGCTATTTGACTCGCTAGCTCAATTCTCGTGCCCAGATAAGGTGACCGCGAGGGCTCGCTAAATGCAGGCGCTCGTAGTGGTGATTTTCGGTGGTGCGTTTGGGACCAGTCGTTCGCGAGCCCCCGCTCTGCACGTACCGCGTAGCACAGTCGCGGCCCGGCGTGGGGGGGGACCCGCTCGGGCTGGGGCCGGAGATGACTGGACACTACCATCCAAAACCATAACAGAACCTCTAGGCGCCAAGCGGTGTTCGGGAGTCTGATCGCGGCACATCGAACAGGCATTCAATGAGCAGGCCTTCTCAGGGTGCTCCAGACGAGCCCGTGTTGCCAACGGGCTGGCCGGCACTGGCTGCCGCGTTCCCTCTTGCCGGCGCAGAAACTCCGCGCTACCTGCAGCGGTTCAGCTACCTGCACAATGACCGCGTGCGCGTGTTCGACGAAAGAATATACGACTCCGCCGACGTTACACAGCTTCCTGCGGAGCCCGGCGCCGCGCATGTGTTGCCTAACAAGCGAGTCTCGCACGGGCGGCCCAGTGACGGCCCGTCGCCGAAGCGCCGCGAGAAGGACATATATATGCCGCACAGCGGCGAGGCGGCGCCAGAGTCGGACGCCGCGTCCGATGCAGATGGACTCGAGCACCAATTTTTTGAATCGCCAAGCCCACAAGAACATGAGCCGCACTCGCCCGAGGGTCCCGCCGAGCGCCTGCCCGCGCCCGTAGACGCCGAGCCGACGCTGCCGAGCCCAACGGCGTCGCCGCGCTCGCCGGCATCGCCGGCACAGCCTGCGCCCAGTGCACGACCCGAGGACTCTGTCGAGGCTGTTGATAACACGCTCGTCATTGCGACGCCGCGCACGACAACGGATCTGCACGACCTGCTTGTGTCGGCACGCGCGTTCGCCCCTACGAGCAGCGCATTTGCGGCGGCGTCGCCCAGCCCGCTGCCGACGCTCTACCAGCCAGCAGCGGCGGCGCCGCCGGCGGCGCCACTGTCGCTGGATAGGCAATATGCGGACGAGGCCCGCGAGGCCGGCGAGCTTGGCGACAGCGAGATCCTTGCCCGCATGACCGCCATCGCGCGCTCGTTTGAGGAGCTGCCGCAGAGTCTGCGGCGCTACCAGCTATTCAGCCTCTTCCGCAGCTGCAGCAGAGGCACGCTTTCGGCCATGTGCAGCGAAATCGAGGCCGCCCTGCGGTTTGACATTCTGGCCCACATTCCGTCGGAGCTTAGTAGCATGGTGCTGCGTCACCTGGACGTGCACTCTGTCATGGCCGCGGCCCAGGTGAGCAAAACGTGGTACCGGCTCGTCGACAGCGACGAGCTGCTGTGGCAGTCGCTGCTGGAGAAGGAGCGGCTGTGCGTGTCGGTTGGCGACGTGCAGCGCGCCGTGCGCGAGCGCTGGGGCTACGAGGGCTGGCCGAGCCCGTCGCGCCCGAACCCGACGCAGCCGCTAAACGCAATTGGGCTGCCCGTCAACATCTACAAGGCCTTGTTCAGGCGACTGTCCCTCATTCATAAAAACTGGATGCGTCCCACGCTGCGGCCGCGCAAGTACCAGATTCAGTGCCCGGACCGCGAGGTCATTACGTGCCTCGACTTCAGCGAAGACGTTATCATTGCCAGCACAGAGGGCAAGCACCTGAACGTGTACGACACACACACGGGCGCGCTGCTCAACGCGTTTACGAGCCACGACGGCGGCGTGTGGGCGCTGAAGCGCGTCGGTAAGGACACGATCGTGAGCGGCTCGACAGACCATACCGTGCGTATCTGGTCGCTGCGCAAGAACCGGTGCACGCATGTGTTCCGCGGTCACCGCGCCACCGTACGCTGCCTCGACGTTGTGATGCCCCTCGACCCCGACTCGGCCGAGGACTATCCCATTGTGCTCACGGGCTCGCGAGACACAACGCTGCGCTTGTGGCGGCTACCCGGGCCGAACGACCCCGAGTACACGGCCGTCGTCGGCGAGAGCAGCGCCGAGAACCCGTATTTCCTTGCCGAGCTGCGCGGCCACGACGAAAGCGTACGCGCCGTGAGCGGCTACGGCACAGTGGCGGTCAGCGGCAGCTACGACTTCAAGGTGCGCGTGTGGGACCTGACCACGCGCACCTGCCGGCACGTTTTGGAAGGCCACTATGACAAGGTGTATGCGACAATCATCGACCCCGAGCGTAATCGCTGTTTGTCGGCGTCGCTCGACAAGCAGATCAAGGTCTGGGACCTCGAGACGGGCAGCCAGCTCTACACGTTGGGCGGGCACACGGGCCTTGTGGGCCTGCTGGGCCTGCGCGACAACACGCTTGTCTCGGCGGCCGCCGATATGACGCTGCGCATCTGGAATCCTGAGGACGGGCGCCTCGAGCACCGGCTCGTCGGCCACGACTCAGCCATTCTGTGCTTCGACCACGACCGCTGGCGCGTCGTCAGCGGCAGCGAGCATCACCTCAAGCTGTGGGACGCCCGCTCGGGCGGGTTTGTGCGCGACCTGCTCACCGAGATCGACCGCATTTGGCAGGTCAAGTTCGACTCGCGGCGGTGCATTGCCGCCGTGCAACGCGGAAACGTCTCTTATCTCGACATCTTCGACTTCGACGTCGATCCCATGGTGGGCGGGCCTCCTGCCCCCACGGATCGCATCGAGGAGCTCTGAGGCGGCTCCATCTTATTTAAAGTTATGTCTATGTATTGTGCAATAATGATGATCACCCTCCAAACAGAGTGCCTGCGGGCGCAAAAGAGAACTGCGAAGAAAACAATAACAATAACAATAACAAATATGAAATGCCAAAACGTGCTCGGCCGACTAGCTACGACTTCTATAATACCTTTTCTTTAGCAAGAGCGGGCCGAGCGAATAAAAATAATTGTCATGTGCGTGATGAGACGCGCGCGGGGGCTCGCACAGGCCGGCTGTGCCTGCCCGCAGGCAGGCACGTCTATACCATGAACGACTCGCCGCAGCCGCACTCGCCCTTCGAGTTCGGGTTGTTGAACACGAAGCGCGACGTGAGCTTGTCGTCGACCCAGTCCATTTGCGACCCAATGACGGAGAAGAGCGCCTTTGAGTCAATAAGCACGCGCACGCCGTCCTGCACAACCTCCTCATCGAACTTGCCTGGCCGGTCCACGTACTCGAGGTTATACGTCAGACCCGAGCACCCGCGGTTGCGCACGCCGATGCGAATGAGTTTTGGCTCCGGAGATTCGAGCAGCCGCTGCAGATGCTCCACGGCCTTCGGCGTGAGTGTGATGGCGGCCTTCAGCGGCTTCAGCGGCCGCCTCCGAGGCTTCGCCGGCTTCGCCTCCGCGGTCGATGCATTTAGTGGCTGCGCGCCAGCAGGCGGCGTTTGCAGCTGCTCAGAGACCTTATTTGCTCTTTGTTCGGGCTCGGGCTTCGCGCTCGTCTGCGCCGTCGTGAGCCGGTGTGTGCTCCACGGTCTATGTGGTTTTGTTTGCAAGAATCGTACGCCTGCTCGCGCTGGAGGCGCTGCGAGTTTCCAAGTACGCGCAAACATTGGTTTAGAAAAGAGGGTTCGAGTCACCTAGCTTCACTAAGTAGCGATTTAGCTCGCCGAAATAGTGCTTATGAATATATGTCACGTGGTACGGGGTAGCAGCGGAGAAATACCTTCGCCGTGATTGGTTGAGGGCGAGGGTCTCGCCACAAGCGTGGCGCCGGCGACTCGCGGCCGCGGGCGCGCGCCGTCGCGTTCGCGCTCAGCATTCGCGCAATCCGCACCCCCAACAAGTGTGCTGTACAGGCTGCGTATCTGCTCGTGCACAACAGCAGTGGCGACGCGGGCTCCAGTTCCGCGCACCCCGCGCCTCGGTCCGAGGCTCGGATATCGACTTTTGAAGCATGGAACGCGCCCTTAGCAGGCCAGACCATAGTTGACAACTAGAACCTACAATTAGAACCCAGCGCTTTAAATTAGTGTATTTCTGCCGTCTGCTTAAGCAGCCACTCGCGCTCAGCAGGCTCCGCCATGTACGGCAGCAGCCGCGCGCGGCATTTGGTATGGTACGCGTTGATCGTCGCCTTTTCCTTCTGCGTGAGGAGCGAGACGTCAATCAGGTTTTGATCGTACGGAACAAGCGTCAAGATCTCGAAGGTCAAAAACTTGCGGTCATTGAAGTGGTGCTTCGTGTCGGCAGGCACAACAAGGATATCGTTCTCAAGCCTCACGCCGAAGCTGCCGGCCTTGTAGAACCCGGGTTCGTCCGACACGAAATGGCCCGGCTGGAGCACGGACTCTGGGCCCGCGGACATTCCGATGCCGAGCGGGAGCTCGTGGATGCTCAGATACGAGCCGATGCCGTGGCCCGTGCCATGGCCGTAGTCGAGCCCTTCGTCCCACAGGAACTGCCGAGCAAGAATGTCGAGCTGGTACCCACTCGCGCCCTCGGGGAACACTGCAGACGATACGCTGAGCTGGCCTTTTAGCACCAGCGTGTACGCGTGGATTTCCTCGGCGCGCGGCGTGCCAAAGTGAACCGTGCGCGTGATGTCTGTCGAGCCCTCGTAGAACTGGCTACCACTGTCTAGCAGATAGATCTTGTCTCGCACAATTGTAGCGCTACTGCCCGGCGCCGGAGCGTAGTGCGGCGCGGCTGCATTCTCGCCGACGGACGATATTGTCTCGAACGAGTTTCCCATGAAATGGGGCAGTGTCTCACGAATGGAGCGCAGCTTTTCCCCGCCTTCAAACTCGTCAATGCCGTCGTCAATGTGCTGGCCCAGCCACGCCAAATATTTCACAATAGACGCGCTGCACTTCAGCTGCGCTTCGCGCGCGCCGTCGATCTCGGCACGGTTTTTGACCGCCTTGCGCAGGTTCACCGGCGAAATGTCGGTGCGCACGGATTTGGCTCCGAGCGAACGCGTTATGGCCCATGAGCCGCCGCCAGGCACCCATGCAGGCTCGGCTACTGACGCAACGTCGTCAAAGAACTGAACGTAGGGCCGCACACAGACGCTAAGCCCCTCGTACTCGTCTAAACGCGGAATGACCTTCGATCCGTCCGTATAGAGGATTACGCTGTGCTTCGTCACAATGAGAAAGGCCTTAAATACGGGCGTGTATGGCACATCGCCGCCGCGCAGGTTTAGGAGCCATGCAATTTCGTCCAGAGCATAGAAAACAAACGCTTTGGCCTCTACCTCGGCCAGTTGCTGGCGCACAAACTCGATCTTCGAGCTTGCAGGCTCGCCGGTCAGCTGGAGCGGCCGGTTTTCGACTTTCGTCGCCGGCAACGCGGGCTGGTCTGCGCCCCATACGAGGTCCACGAGATTCGTAGAGACCGGCACGAGCTTGCGCCCATGCTGCGCCAGTGCGGACTCGAGTCTTTGCGCAAGCACGCTGTTAATTAGTCTCGGGTCGACGCCGACGTCTACGCGCGCCTGCGCCGCCTGCTGCACAACGGCATCTTCCCACCGTGCGACGCCCGGCAGGCCGAGCTTGCGCAGTGACCACTCACGGCTCAATTGCTTTTCAGCAATTATGTGGTAGCGTGAGTCCGTGGCCAGCTCTGCCCAATCTTGGCCAACTGACACAAACCCGGCAGAGCCCTGGAACCCCGAGATGAACCGGATGCGCCGGTCTCGGTCAGCCACATACTCGCTGTTATGCTCATCCTGCTCCATTACAAGGTAGATACCGACCTTGTGACGCTGCATGTGCTTTCGGAGCTGATCGAGGCGCGACGTGGCATGCGGTTTCTCCGAGTATACTTCCGAATCAGGGCGCACCGCCGGGCCGCGCGGCGGCCAGCCAGTCAATTTGTACCCGGAGGTTCCCTCAAAAATCCCCCACATTTTGGCGTGCTCGAGGCTCTGGTTGTGAGCCGCAAACGCCGGATAAACGCGGGACGGCTCTGTTAGCACGCGCCAGCGCGCCGGGACCCAAGATAGTGCTTAGTCATATAGACGTAGTGTGGGGGAGAGGGTCGTTCCGGCCGGGAACTTACCAGCCTGGTGGTGATCGAGCGGCCGTAGAAAAAGTGGGGTAACGCGCGTGTGAACCGAAGTTAGACGGGCTCACAGAATTGATTGCCAGAAAAAACAATGATTACAATAGAGGCAAGCAAGGCGGTTGAAGCACGCGCAGAGGAGAAGGTCAAGGCGTGGCGCGCGA
>JANIVK010000143.1:0-18525 GCA_030555795.1 Entelexis sorbosivorans | reverse complement strand
TAGCGATCGCTCGAGCAGTTCGTGCTGCGCGGCGTCGGGGGCGGCGTCGTGGGCGGCGTACTGCGCGGCGTGCTGCGCGTGCGCCTCAGCAACCTGCTCGTAGGGTATGACGCGGCCGGCCGTGTTGTCGGGCCGCAGCAGGCGCAGCACCACCATGAAGGCAATAAGCACGACGAGCGCATACAGCGCTCTGCGCACCGACTGGGAGCGCCTCATTTCTGCGTTTCTCAAGCGCGGCCCGCCTCGTTTATATGGGAGGAAGGCAGGCCCACCTGGGCGGCTTATAATTATTATATATTATTATTATACATCAGCACGCGAGGAGGAGGAGGCCGGCGCCGCGCGGCGCTGCGCCAAATTAAAGTTCGCCCCGCGAGGGCGCGGCTGCGCCGAATCGCAGAAATTGCGTTGTGTTTTTAACGCCAATGCCGCCGGGCTAGGCGCGCGCAGCGGCGGGGCTCGCGACGAGCCGGCGCTGATAGCTGGGCGCGCTGGGCGTCGCGTAGCGCCAGGCGTAGCGCCATGGGCCTGCCATGGGCCTGCGCATAATAAATAGAGTGTATGTTTCATAGTGCATTATGGCCCTTCAGGTTTCCCGAGCCGGGATCCATTTTGGCCGAGCGCGCGCCGAACTGGATGGCGCGCTTTTTTTCGTCGCACACGGCCGTGAAGCCGAGCCGCCGCGCCACGTCGCGCAGCACGATCTTCGTCGTCACGCCGTCCGTTTTCTGGCGCAGCGGCACGCGCATGGCACAGGCGGTAACGCCGCTGTCCAGAAACGGGTAGCGCACCTCGCGGCCCCATGTCGCGCACACGCGGTCGTCGCGGCCGAGATTGCGGTGCGGCAGGCGGCTGAAGTCCAGCTCGAGCTCGGCGGCAAGCCGCTCGGCGTCCTGCGCGCTGCCCAGGTGCCGCGAGTAGCCGGCAAACAGCTCGTCAGCGCCGAGGCCGGACATGAGAATGGGCGCGCTCGCGCCGCTCGCCGGCGGCTGCGACGCAAAGTAGAACGCAATGGCAATGCTCAGGTCCATCACCGTCGCGTTCGGGTACATGAGCCGCTTCACGGTCGGCGTGTGCTCGAGCGTGCGCGCGTACGGCACGTTGATCTCGACGAGCCGGAACCGCCGCGTGCCGCCGCGCGCCTCGAGCTCCGCCACGGAGCGGCGGGCCAGGAGCCGGTCCGGCGTCTCCCACAGCGTGCCGGCACGCTTGTTCTCGAACGCGACGTTCAGCAGATCGACACGGACGCCCGGCGCCAGCACGTCGTCGAGCAGGCCGGCAATGATCGTGCAGTCGAGCCCGCCGCTGAACAGGACGGCAATCGGGTCCTGCGCCATTGCCTGCGGGCGCACAAGGCGCTTCGCGACGGCTGCTCTCAGCGCGTCAAGCACAAGCTCGGGCGCCACGTCCGGCGCGCTGGCGGCGCGCGTCACCTGCAGCTGGGCGGCGCGGCAAGCCTGCCCAGCGTGGGCCTCTACTTCGCGGCTCGCCAGCGAGTACGTGTAGTAGACGCCGTGGGCTTCGCACTCGACAAAGCCCGCGGACGTGCCCGCCACAGACGAGACGACGAGCTCGCCCGCGCTCGTTAGTTTGTACAGCAGGCTGCGGCGGCCGAGCCAGTCTCGGCCGAAGTAGATGCGCTGCTCGTTGCGGCTGTAGAAGACGTAGGCGAACTCGCCTTCCAGGCGCAGCACGGCGTCCACGCCGCCGTGCTGCAGCTGGCTGTCAACGTACAGCGTGTCCTGCGTCACGCCAGGCGGCAGGTCGTAAATCTGGCCATTGAAGCAGAGCACGGTGCCTGGGCTGCCGTCGGCGCTCTGCGTGACCACGGGCTGCGGTGTGAAGGGCTCGCGCAGCGCGAGCACGCTCGCCGCGAACTGAGTTCCCCCAGCAGCGACCGAGCCCCAGTGGTTCGGGCCCCGAGCGGCGATGTCCTGCCTCAGCAATTCGAGCTCCTGGGCATCACGGCCGAACGCGCCGCGGCTGTACACGAGAATGCCGCACATTTCGCGGCCGAAATGTGCTTTTTTTCTCAGTGTCTGCTGCAGCTCCTGCTCGTGAGGATGCATGACCCGAACCCTGACAGGATACGCGCGGCTCATATGGCATGATCGCTTTGAGCGCGCCGCGCCGGCACAGTGGCTTTGCATACACGGCACACGAGCCATTGCCCGAGCCAAGCAGTTTGGCCGTGACTTGAGGGTCCAGCCTGCGGCGTTGGCCCGCAACAAAAGGCCGGCCACATAAAGGATGCTTGCCGCTTTAGGCTGCGCCACACGGTACGGCCAAGAGGGCTGGCCGCGCCCTAGCTGAGCAGCGCCGGCACGAGGTGTGTGCGCACGCCAAACAGCCTGTAAATATGAGCGGCAAATGGGCGGAATTCGACCCGCTGTCGCGAGCGCGCGCAAAGCCGGCGGCGCCTGTAACGTCGTTGGAACAAGCGGAGGTGCGGCCGGCGGTATCCCAGCCCTCGCCGCGCCGATCTGAGCCAAGCAGCCCCACGGCGGCCGATCCGGCTCGCGACGACAGTACGCCCGGCGACGCGGCCTCGCGCGCGGGCAGCCAGGGCCCCGATGAGAAGCAAGAGCCCGAGTCGGCCGCGCAGAGCCCTGCGCGCGATGATACGGCGGCCTCGCGCGCTACGGGCAAGCACGAAGCCGCGCTGTCCGAAACCGGCGATAACGCACGAGACGCGGCCAATGCGGACGAAGACGAGAAGGCAGAGAAGCCAAAGAATGACGAAAAGCGCGAGCGCAGCCGCAGCGAGCCCGGTGGCGACGCAGCGGCAGAGACGTCAACAGAGACTCCAACAGAAACGCCGACGGCAGAGACGAAGCCGAAACCAGAGTCCCGTGCGCCAGATGCGCAGGATGCAGCACCAAGCGAGGCCGCGCCCGACAGCGGGCTATTTGATGAGCCCGAGGCGGAGGCCGGCACGGAGGCGAACTCTGCGCAGCCTATAGACACGAGTGACATTCGGGCAACCGCGGCAAGCGGCGGCGGCGACAACGACAACGGTGAAACGCGCAGCCAGGCCGCAGAAGAGTGGCGGCCAGCGAAGCTGGAGCTGAACGCGAACGACGCGGAGCCGCATGTGGGCGACCTGCGGAAGAACTCCATCGCCGCCATGAAGGAGCTGGGCTCGCCCGACGCGCGCGAGGCGGGCATGGCCGCTCCGGAGGAGGACATGCCGTTTGACTTCCAGCGGTTCATGGGCCTGCTGCGGTCGCGCAGTGCGGACCCAATTGCGCGGTACGTGAAGTCGTTTTTGCAAGAGTTTAGCCGCGGCGTATGGAGCCCCGCGCAGCAGGAGAAGATTGTGGCCGACTTCCAGAAGTTTATTACCGTGAAGATGCGCGAGTTCGAGCCGTTTGCGTCGCTGAGCAAGCGCGACCGCCGCAACGCGGCCGAGGGCATGGAGAAGCTTGTCATGAACCGGCTCTACACGCGCACGTTCCCGCCCCAGATGCCGCCTATACTGCGCACGGATGGCCACAACGAGGACCTGCTGCGTGACCAGGTGTTTGAGGAGCGGCTGCGGCTGTGGAGTTGGGTCGAGGGCCGGCACCTCGACATCAACGAGGCGTACCTGCAGTCCGGGTTCATCCAGCTCGCCGCGAACGAGCTTGTGCGCCTGCACCAGTTCAAGTCGCCGCGCGACAAAACGATCTGCATTCTGAACTGCTCGAAGGTTGTGTGGGCGCTCATTCGGCAGGCGCAGCTCGAGCAGAACGCGGACAGCTTTCTGCCGCTGCTCATCTACGTCGTGCTGAAGGCGCAGCCCGCGCACCTCGTGTCGAACCTGAACTACATCCAGCGGTTCCGCGCGCGGGAGTTCCAGAAGGGCGAGGCCGCGTACTACCTGTCGACGCTGGCCAGCGCCGTGACGTTTCTCGACACGCTGGACAAGTCGAGCCTCACCATCAGCGACGACGAGTTCAACCAAAAGATGGAGGCGTCCATCCGGGCCGAGAACGAGCGCAAGGCAAAGCAGCACGCCGAGCAGCGCGAGCGGCCGCCGCACGCGGGCGACGACGCGGCGGCCGGGCTCGACGCGCACGAGGGCGAGTCGTCAGCGGCCGTGTTGGCTGCGTCGGCCGGCATGCTCGTCGAGCGCATGCGCAACTTCACGAGCAAGTTCATTGAGGACCTGTCGACGCCCGAAGAGGCGGACGCGGCCAGCACGCGCGACGGTGACGGCACCAGTGACGCGGCGCCACGGGCGGCCGGCCAGACGCGTCGCCAGTTTCGCGACGAGGAGCAGGCCGCGCGCGAGGCGTCGCGCGCCGAGTTCCACACGGAGCAGCTGCAGCGCCAGCAGTTCACAGAGACGTCCGAGACGCTGCAGCAGATGTTCCCGGCCCTCGACGCGGACGTCGTCGACGACGTCCTGCGGCAGTGCGGCACGAACATCGGCTCGGCCGTCGACCTGTGCCTCGCGCTCGTGGGCACTACATAGACGCGCCGCGCGGCGCAGACCTAATTTATTCATGAAACGCATTAATGTACCTAAGTTACTCGTAGCGAGACGAGACGAACCGCTGTTGTGCCCCGGCGCGACGGCGCGACACGGCGGTGTTTGGCCGCGCTGCTTGGCCGCGCTGCTTGGCCGGGCTATTTGGCAGGGCTATTTGGCAGGGCTATTTGGCAGGGCTATTTGGCCGGGCTATTTGGCCGAAGCTACTTGGCCAGGCCGTGCCCGCGCCCGTGGCTGAGCTTGCCGTCGTGCAGCGGGCGCAGCGCCGCCGCGGCGTTCACCTTCGCCGGGTGCATATCGGCAAGCACCCACTCGCTGCTCCTGAGCTTCGTCGGGTGCAGGCCCGCGCCGCACTGCGGCGGGGCATGGGCTGGCCGGTGGTGGTGGTGGTGGTGATGGTGGTGGTGCGCGTCGGGCGGCGCGTGCGCCTGCGAGATGCGCGCAACCTGCTCGTGCAGGCCGCCGACCTGGTCTATTACGTCGGCCATGCGGCGCAGCGACGGCGTGCGCTGCGCGCCGCCGCGCGCGCCGCTCACGGCTCGTTGCGGGCGGCTGCTCTGCAGGTTGCGGATCTCCTCCTGCGCTTCAACAAGCTCCTGCTTTGTGTGCTGCAGCTCCTCGGCGAGCTGCTGCTGGTAGGCGGCGTCGACCTCCTTCAGGGCCAGCGCCTCGATTAATTGGTGGTTCTCGGCCTCGAGGGACTGCAGCGTGCCTTGCGACACGCGGCTGTGCTGCTCCATGTCGTCGTTCTGCGTCTCGAGCGCGTGTATGCGCGCCTGCACGCTGCGCAGCTCCTCCTTCGCAGACTCGAGCTCGATCTCGAGCTTCTCGTTCTGCTTCTCGGCTTCCTGGCTCTGGCGCTGCCACTGCGACGCCTCGGCCAGCGCGCGGTGCAGGCGCTGCTCGACCTCGCCGAACGCCTCCTCGCGCGCGCGGATCTCCGCCTCGAGCTCGGCCTCGATCTCGCGCGAGTCGGCGTGCACCTGCGCCAGCGTCGCGCGCAGCCTCTCGAGCTCTTCCTCCATGCCCGGCGCCGCTGCTAGCCAACGGTGCAATGTGGACTGCCAATGTTTACGGGTGCCAGATTAGGTCTGGCGAGAGCAAGAGTCAGAGTAAGCGGGCTGCACGACAACGGAACCCTCGCACCCTTGACGCATCGCCGCCCTCGGCCGCAGGCGCTGCAGGCACCGCAGGCACCGCCGCCGGGGCGGGCGCACCGCCGCGGGCCGCAGTGTGTGCACGCATGCCGCAAAACGGGTCGGCACGAAATACAGCCTTAACAAAAATATATCTCGATCTCGATTAGTCGGAGCGCCGGTTTTTGCTCTCTATGATGATGCTCTAGCCCCAGCGCGCACTGAACAGATGGTGCTTGTCCTGCTCGGGGCTCTTGCTGTAGGCGCCGTTCATGGGCATGCCCTCCAGCGTGGACGGGATGCCGTTGTCGCCCTTTCCGTTCGGCGAGCTCGTCAGGTTCATATTAGCAACGAGCGCCGGGCGCAGGTCCGACTCCTTGCGGTACTTGCGCGTCAGGAACGGCAAGTTCAGGCACTCCTCGGCCGTGGGACGGTCGGCCGGGTTCACCTGCAGACAGGCGCGGATGAAGTTCTGCGCGTCAGACGTGACGTGCACCCAGTACTCCTCGGGCGTGAACCGGAACTCGCCCTTCTCAATGGCCTCGCGCTCCTCCGTCGGCGTGTCGCGGTCAAACGGCGTGAACCCACTTAGCAGTAGGTACGCTATTACGCCAAGCGCCCATATGTCGATGGGCTTGCCGTGGCCCTTCTTCGTGATGATCTCCGGCGCCATGTAGCTCGGCGTACCAACGGTCGTCGTCAGGATACGGAAGTTTTCCTCGTCAATGATGCGGCTCAGCCCGAAGTCGCAGATGAGCAGGTTCGACGAGTCGCTCATGGTTTTGAACAGCAGGTTCTCCGGCTTCAGGTCGCGGTGCACAATACCGTGCGCGTGCAGGTGCGCCACGCCGGACACAATTTGGCGCATAAGCTGCGCCGCATCGCTCTCATAGAACGAGCCACGCGAGTAGATGCGGTCAAACAGCTCGCCGCCCTTCGCAAGCTCCGTGATCAGGTACAGGCTGTGGTCCGTCTCGAAGTAGTCGACAAGCGTCAGGATGTTCGGGTGCCCGCGCGACACGCGCTTCAGCACTACGACCTCGTTGCGCACAAGGTGCTCGCGGCCGCGCATGAGCGACTTGTTGATCACCTTCGCCGCGTACCACTTGTTCGTGTCGACGTGCTGGGCCTCCTTCACGACCGAGTACGATCCCGTGCCCAGCTCGCGGCCAATGCGGTACAGGCAGTCGACGGGCGCTTTTTTGGGCGCCGCGGACGGCTCAGAGCTCGTCGTCGCCTCGGACGCGGCGCTGGCCGACGTCAGCGTCGAGTTGTTCGACGTGGCCGGGTCCTCGAAGCGCACAGACTTCAGCTCGGGCTCCGCCGCTGGCAGGCCGGAATCGGCATCGCCCGGCGTGCGTGCGGACCCGTCGGGACCCGGCGCGGGCGCCGCGCTGCTGCCGCCGCGGTTCTCGATGTTATCGGCGCCTTCCTCAGGCATCGCGTTCTCGCCGCAAATACGCTCTTAGACCAGTCCTCACAGCCTCTTCACAGGGTCCAGCTGGTGGATGCGCTGCACTTGGGACCCGGAGCGCAACTAAGCGTGACGGGGGCGGAGCGAGGGAGGCCAGCGGGGCGTTGTGAGGCTCGAGGGGGGCTGCTGCCCGTTGGCTCCCAAGAGAAACCCTGCCCGTGTCGTCTTCGCCGCCAACCCTACGCCCACCCCGTGCAGTCTCCAGGCGCCTATCGCGGCCGGTCCTAAACTACCCCGGATCGGCGCCGGGGACGCCAGCACTGCCCATCGGCCAATTCAAGTGCTCCGCATGCCGTGTGCACATCGGACCAGCGATTCTAGACTGTGTGGGCTCTAGTTGCAACGAGCTGGGCGCACTGTGCTGAACCGGCAGTGCGGCGCTTAGCGCTGCGGGTCGCGCTGCATGACAATTAGTTCGCGTCGAACTTAGCTAGCGCGCTAAACGTATATACATATCGTTAGAATAGGCTATAAGCTGCATGGAAATGCAGCAGGCGTCGTAATCTGGCACTTTGACTGCCCTGCAATGTGGCTAAAGTTCACAGGCGCGCTGCAGACAGCTTGCCAACGATATACGATGCCTCGCGCTGGCCAGAGCAGTATGCACCATGCATGCACCCGGCGCCATGCAGAATAGTATGCTCGCCGGCGAACCGCAGGTTGCCCGCGCCGCTCTCGAACGCGTCGATCATGGCCAGCGCGTCGCAGCCAATCGTGGCCTCGCTATAGCTGCCCCTGAAAAAGCGGTTTTGCGTCCAATCCGTAACAAGGATTTTTTTGGGCTCAGGGACGGCGGCCGTGGCCCCGGGGCGCCGCAGCTGTCGCAGCGCCGGCAGCAGCATTTCCAGGCTCTTGTCGGGACGCGCCTCAAGATAGCGCGTGAGCGGCCCGGCCGTTAGCGCAATCAGCGTCGGCCTGCCTGTGCTTTTATATGCGTTTGTGAAGAACACGGGCTGCTCGCCCGGCGCCGGCGGCGCGTCGCCAAGCGCGAACTTCTCGGGCTCGACGTGGGCAAACACCTCCATACGATCCGGCGTGTCGTCCCACCAGCGACGGTCGTACTCAAGAACCACCTTGCCCAGCGTGGCCATTGTGGACTTGTCGATGGCCGTGCGCAGCTGCGGCGGCAGCGGCAGTTTGAACGGGTCGAACTCGTGCATTGCCCCAACCGGCATCGTGCAGATGACGAAGTCCGCATTCACGGTCTCGCCGCCCTCGAGCGTAATGACGAAGTTCTGGTGCTTGGCAATCTGCTTGACTGGCGTGCTCACGCGCAGCTGCACGTACTTCGCGTCGATTTCGCTGCACAGCCATTTGACGAGCGACGTATTTCCGGCCAAATTGAACGCGTCTGGGCTGCTGAAGTGCGGTGCGCCGCCCGCGGCCGCCATTTCGTACCAGGACTGGCCGCTATAGTGCTCCATGGACTGCGCCGTCTTCTGCACAAGCGACCGCTGCGCCGCGTCCTTTATGTGCTGCGTCCGGGCAATCACCCAGTCGCGCAGCGATTCGTGCGACTCAGCCGTACCGGCCTCCTCAAGCAGACGCGCCGCCTCCGCAACCACGTCGTCCGGGACAGGCACGCCGTCATTATAATAGACGAGCTTCTGCTCGAATGTGTGAGGCAGACCGAGCCGCTGCGCGACGGGATACAGCTCGTTATTCTCGGAGTCGTGGATCCACGACGCGCCCAAGTCGTAGCCCTCCTCCGTGGTCAGCACGCGGCCGCCTATTCTGGCCTGCGCCTCGAGCAGCACTACGGGGATTTTTGCGCGGCTCAAGTCGCGGGCGGCTGTGAGGCCGGCAGTACCGGCGCCTATTATGACCACCGACATTAAGGGCCGTCTCCGTAGCGCCTCCGATCCTGCAGATGAGCGGCACGGCTCCCAGGCACCCCTTATATAACTCGTCTACTCTACGCTGTGGTTACGCGTGCGGGTGCGGGTGCGGGTCTGGGTGCAGTTGCGGTTGTGGTTGTGGTTGTGGTTGTGGTTGTGGTTGGTAGTCGGGAGTAGGCGTATGGCTCATGTGCGTAATCGGCTATCTTCACCCTTTTCGACGTAACTATGAGCGATAGCTATCGAGCGCGTTTAGGTCGCATAGCCAGCACGAAAGCAACTCCAGAATAAAACAAAGCAAGGATAAGTAGTTATAAATATGATGCATTAAAATAGGTGTATGCGTCGACCAGGCGAGAGACGTTATGCCGACGCGTCCTCGTGCGAGACCTGCTTCTCGCTGGGCGCGGCCTCGATGTTGTTCGAGACGAGGCCCAAGTCCAGGGATGGCGGCTCCTTGATGCACCATAGGATTGGTGCTAGAATGATCAGCGCCACCGTGACGAGGCCCCAGTTCAGAGCAAACTCTACCTCGTAGTTCACATTTGCCGCATTGATCTTCCACGCCACGGCGGATCCCACGCCCTGCATCGACTTGTACAGTCCTACATAGCGCGCGAGCACCTGGTCTTGGTTCTCGTTCTCGTCCTCGCCCATGCAGCCAATGAGCCAGTAGACGAACGTTTGCCAGATGGCATCGAAGGCGCCGTACATGAAGTACAGCACAAACGGCCCCGCGTACTTCGTGTGCGAGCGAATCATGTCCATCTGGCCGGGCATGTAGTAGTGCTGGCCCTTGTCGCTCTTGCTCGCCGGCGAGCGCAACTGCAGCGCCAGGCCGCCGCCCCACACGGCCAGCGAGAACAGGGCGATAAACAGAAAGCCGTACACGGCGCGGCGCTGCCGCGTCATGCGCTGGTTGTCGAGGAACCAGCCGTACAGCGGAGACGCAATCATCTGTGCAAACCAGTACATGGCGCCGTTGAACGAGCGCGTGCGGATGTCGAACAAGCGCGCGTTCATCGTGTTCTGCTGCCAGCTGTAGAAGTAGTTACCCATGATGAAGAAAGGGATCATGTAGAGCGTCTCCTTGCGCGGGATGATCTTCAGAATCCTGATGAAGTCCTTCACGACGTTCGGCCGCTCCGTGGGCAGGCTCAGGCGCGTGCCGTCCGTGCGCACAATGCGCTTCGGGCTGATGAGCACGAGCGCCGCAATAAACCCGGCGCACATGAGAGCAATGAACACGGCGTACGTCGCGTCACTAACCGAGCCCTTTGCGGAGCTCCAGTTGATGCCCATGGAGATGAAGCTGCCAATGACGCCGCCCATGTTGAACACAAACCAGAACATACCTACCATGAGGCCCTTTTCCGTAGCTAGCGGCGCGCTCGTCATGACGGCGCCCTGCGCGACCCACACGAATGTCGATCCCACGCCGAGCACGACGCTGGCGGCAATCACGAAGCCGCTGCTCTGAATGTGGTTGTAGGCGAGCAGCGAGCCGCCGTAGAGCGGGTAGGCGATGCCGCCGACAAACATGCACCAACGTGGGCCGAGGTAGTGGTAGACAATGGGCGCCACAAACAGGTAGACGCCGGCATTAATTGCGTAGAGCGCGATCTGGCCCGTCGCGGCCACGTCGGTGTCGAGCTGACCGCCGCCGCCAATGCCGCTAAGACTATTGTACATGCCCGGGCATCCGAACGCCACAATGCTTGTGAGCAGCACCTGGATGAACGGCGACGTGTAGCGCCATTTTGTGCGGTACTTCGGGTCGAGCTCTATGATCTCGCCCAATTGCGGGTTCGTAGTGACGGGCTCAACCGCGTTCTTTTTAACCTCTTCCGACGTAAAGCTCATTTTGAGCGCAAAGTGTTCCGCTGTACGGGGTTCGGCTGATCCGGCGTTATGTTTATATATAGTAAGGTGTATCTGAGTCTAGCGATAGATAGCGCTTCGCATGCAATGACCCTCACAGGGCAAGGGTGCGATAACGCCGTCCACGCTGGCGGAGGCGGGGCGCTTAAGGCTCGTATCGCTGCCGCGCAGTCGCAATGGGCACGGCTATCTCGCAGGTGACAATCCGTGGCGACGATGGCCTTTTGGTGGCAAAGGCGCATGGGAGCGCGATCGAAGAAATTCGCCGATAGGTGGCGCGGCGCATTTAGCGTGCGCCAAGAACGGCGCCGGCGGGGCCGCGAAGTTACCGCCGTTTCCCAAGGCGAGGAGGTCTTATAAACGAAATAAAGTCCGGATCACATAAATTACATTGACATTGAAAACATTACGATTTTAAACGGCAGGTCGCGGCGGGCTGCTCAGGTTTTGGCGCAGCCAGAGCCGTAAGCCGCGACAACGCATTACTTCTCGACCTGCGGCTCTTCAGAAGGGTTCTTCGCCGTGTGCTCGGCGTCGTTTGATACGACGCCAAGCTCCGAGGGCCGCGGCTCCTTGATGTACCAGAAGATAGGCGCGAGAATGGCCAGCGAACCGCCGACAAGGCCCCAGTCCAGCGCGAACTCGACGTTGTAGTTCACGTTTGCCGCATTGACCTTCCACGCGACGGCAGACCCGACGCCTTGCATCGACTTGTACAGGCCAATGTAGCGCGCGAGCAGCTGGTCCTCGTTTTCCATATCGTCGCTGCCCATGCACCCAATAAGCCAGTACACCATTGTCTGCCAGATGGCGTCGAAGGCGCCGTACAGAAAGTACAACACGAAGGGGCCCGCGTACTTCGCGTGCGAGCGGACCATATCCAGGTCCCCGGGCATGTACAGGTGCGGGCCCTTGTCGCCCTTATTCGCCGGCGAGCGCAGCTGCAGCGCCAGGCCGCCGCCCCAAACGGCAAACGAGTAGACGACGATGAAGATAAATGCACAGAAGCCGCGCCGCCGGCGAGTCATGCGCTGGTTGTCGAGGAACCAGCCGAACAAAGGCGACGCAATCATTTGCGCGAGCCAGTACATACCGCCGTTGAACGAGCGCGTGCGGATGTCGAACAAGCGCGCGTTCACCGTGTTCTGCTGATAACTGTAGAAGTAGTTCGCCATGGCAAAAAACGGGATCATGAACAGCGTTTCCTTGCGCGGCAGGATTTTGAGGATCTCAACGAAGTCCTTCACGACGTTCGGCCGCTCCGTGGGCAGGCTCAGACGCGAGCCGTCCGTGCGCACGATTTTTTGGGGGCTGATCAGCAGCAGGGCCGACATGAAGCCGACGCCCATGAGGGCGATGAACGCAGCGTACGTCGCGTCGCTAACGGAGCCCTTCGCGGAGCTCCAGTTTATGCCCATGGAGATGAAGCTGCCAATGACGCCGCCCATGTTGAACACAAACCAGAACATACCTACCATGAGGCCCTTTTCCGTAGCTAGCGGCGCGCTCGTCATGACGGCGCCCTGCGCGACCCACACGAATGTCGATCCCACGCCGAGCACGACGCTGGCGGCAATCACGAAGCCGCTGCTCTGAATGTGGTTGTAGGCGAGCAGCGAGCCGCCGTAGAGCGGGTAGGCCATGCCGCCTATGAACATGCACCAGCGCGGGCCGAGGTAGTGGTAGACAATGGGCGCCACGAACAAGTACACGCCCGCGCTCACGGCATAGAGGGCAATGGAGCCCGTTGCAGCGACGTCCGTGTCGAGCTGACCGCCGCCGCCAATGCCGCTCAAGCTGTTGAACATGCCAGGGCACCCGAAGGCTACAATGCTAGTGAGCAGCACCTGGATGAACGGCGACGTGTACCGCCATCGTGTGCGGTACTTCGGGTCGGCGTCGACGATCTCGCCTACTTGCGGGCCGGACCCGGCGGGCTCGAGCGGCTCTTTTTTGAACTCCTCGGAAGCGATGCTCATTCTGTGTGCTGCCACGTTCCAGCAAGCGGCCCGCAGCGTTGTTGTTATTATTATAACGATAGCGCTGCGCCTGCAGTGTTTCCCGGTCCCCCGGGGCAAGGGCAAGATAACACTGGGACCCAGGGGGTGGGGGGAGCCGGCGCTTAAACCGCGCGGAGTGGGCAGGCGCGGCGCGCGCTTAGCGTCGGCCCAGCACTGACCGTATGTGGGGTCGTTATCAGCGGGGCTAGGGCGCTGCAATGATGACGGAAAGCGGCAAATGGGGCTCACGGGCTAGGGTATGGCGACGCTGGTGGATCTGATTGGCACACGCATATGCGCGTCATCTAAGCGCAGCCCGCGGCCAGCACACGCGACGCCTAGTGACCCCCGGCGCCGTTGCAGTATATAAGCGCGGGGTTCGATAGCCGCTCGGTGCAGCCTTCCCCCCTCGCACTGCAAACCCGCTATGTCGAAAATCTGCTACGGCCAGTCTCACGTCCCGCTCTCGCCCGCCGTGCGCGTCGGCGACCACGTCTACATCTCGGGCCAGGTCCCTGTCGTGGACGGGAACATTGTGGGCTCGACGATCCAGGAGCAGACGGCGACCGTGCTAAAGAACCTCGAGGCGGCGCTGAAGCTCGCGGACTGCTCGCTGACGGACGTTTTCAAGACGTTTGTTGTGCTGACCGACGCGTCGGAATTCCCGGGCTTCAACGAGGCGTACGCAAAGGTGTTCCCGACGGACCCGCCGGCGCGCACGACGGTCGGCGCGGCGCTGGCCGGCCCGTTCAAGGTCGAAATCGAGGCCATTGCCTACAAGCCCGTGGGCAAGATCTAAGCTGAAAGTCCTAAAAAGCATCACCCATTAAACGCCCCATAATGTGCTGCTCAATGTGCTAGTAAGTAAGTAAACCAAGGCCCACCACCACAGCCGGAGCTCGGCTTGTACAGCCGGCCTAGCGCGCGGCCACGTGGCTGCATGCCTGGCGCGAGGCCATGAACGCCGGGACTGATATATACGAGTGCGTAGCTAATTTTGCAACGGGGCGCCGTGTGCGGATTCCGTGCCGGGCCCCTTCCCCAATATTTGTCAGGGCGGCGTCGCGTTCGTCGCGGTCCTTCCTTCCTTCCCCACCGTTTATTCGACGCACTGCGCCGGGGCCCCAGTCACATGATGTTTATCCGGAATTTCTCCGCGCGCGGCACACTCGGGCGACGCGCTTATATTAAGCGGTTCCCCGCGCCCGTGGCCTGCCACATTTCTCAACCTATACGACCGATGGCATCCGAATCTGCTGAGCTCCTCTACCGCCTCGACCCGCCGGCAACGCTCGGTGAGGGCCCTATCTACCGGTTCGACGACCACACGCTGCACTTCAACGACTGCGGCAGCAACCGCGTGCACGTCATTGCCATTGACGGCGCGACGGGCACGGCGAAGGGCGCGCCGCACATCTCGCACAACACGGACGACGCCATCTCCGTGCAGTACTTCCGCAAGAACAAGCCCGGCTCGTACATTGCGCTGTACCACCAGGGGATCTGCTTCCTCGACGAGAAGACGGGCAAGTTCGAGGTCGTGAAGGAGCTCATTGCCAAGAGCGACCGTCACTTGCGTCGTATGAACGACGGCGTCGTCGACCCGAAGGGCCGCTTCTGGGGTGGCGAGGTCGACGCCGCGTCCGCGGCGAAGGGCCTTGGCAACATCGACGAGGAGCCCGTCGGGCGCCTGTGGCGCTACGACCCGGACGGGACCGTGCGCGAAATGGCCTCGGGCATCGTGTGCAGCAACGGCATCGGCTGGAGCCCGGACCTCAAGATCATGTACCTCAACGACTCAGTCGGCCAGAAGGTGTTCGCGTTCGACTACGACGTCGAGACGGGCAACATCTCTAACCGCCGCGTCCTGAAGGACTTCCTCGGCACAAACGAGGAGCCCGACGGCATGGTCACCGACGTCGAGGGCAACCTCTGGATGGCCATGTGGGGCGGCCACCGCGTCGTCGTTCTGAACCCAGAGGGTAAGATCATCAAGGAGATTGCCGTGCCGGCCGAGCGCCCGACGTGTCCGACGTGGGGCGGCGCCGAGAACGACACGCTGTTCCTGACCAGCGCGTCGGCCGAGGGCGACGAGCACGGCGGCCACCTCTACAAATACAAGACGAATACAAAGGGCAGCCCGAACTACGAGTTCCTGGGCTGAGTTCACAAAACACGCCAGAAAAAAAAAAACAAGGACGCCGGCGTCGCGTTGCTCGCGCCTTATTTTCTTACACTTCGTTAGCTCGTTTACATATACATACCTTCGAATGCCTGCGACGCGTGCTCCCGTTCTTGACAACTGCTTGAAGAACACGCCTGCTCGCGCAGCGTGTGTAGTGCCATGCCGCGAGACCACTAGTCGCCCGCGCAAACCATACGCAGAGGCTTCACGCTGGCCTGAGGGAAGCTGGCCCGAACGCGTGTCAATATGGCCATTTTTACAATACTGCAACATTTGGATGCGTATCCCTCGATTTTCTTGTGTTTCCAGTTTGGCGATAGGCAAGACTGGCTGCGAACTACTATTGAACACAGGGCCCGCCGCGGGCTTACGACAGAGAGTCGACTCATCTCGTCGGCGCCGTGTATTGTACACGCAATGCTCCACGTTTCCGAGGAATGCTCGTTGTAAACTCTGTAACCTCACACTCTCGGCGGTGCGGCATTCCTGGGTGCCGCGCCCGAACGTGTACTCGTTTAGCGCATCTAATCTCGGCAACGTTATTTGCAGCAGCTAAAATTACTTTTACTACGAGCTAATCACTGCTATGGCAGCCATATTCTACGCTTGCGGCAGGCGCAAAGCGCTAAGCAAACGGCCAATGAACCCTGTCTCCGCACTGTCATTCTATTCTTGTCAGGCGAATGACGGATTATGGCTGCCGCGGCGCTCGTGCGTGACCAATCCCAACGGCATGATGTCATTCAGCCGCAGTGCTGCTGACCCGCCATTAGCGACGGGTCTCGAACCCGTGCCCTAATACCCTCGACTTCATTCGCATTGAGTACTCCCAAGGGCAACCACGACACCTCTCGCGCCGACTTGCATTCCGGCCCCCTAAAACATCCCTAGAGCGGCGCCGCGCGGGACTCTCTGGCGAATTGCTGAACGGTCAGCTGCTCTCCTTTCGAAGCATAAATTTCAGAACCCAATTCTTGCACCTGCGTAGAGGGCGCAAGCCGCAACAACACAGAGATGGGACAGTCTGCCTCAGCGCCTCTGCGCCCACAGGCCAGAGACGCGGCGGGCCAGGACTCGCCGTACTTACGAGAGCCACTTGAAGACGTGCGAGACTCTCCTGACGAATTGGAAGCCGGCGCGGCCGAGGCGCCCGCGCAGCTTGGCCCCGAGCCGAGCTTCGGTGGTGGCGTGCGCCGGCGCAGGTCGACGGCCGATGGCGCGCGCGAGTACAAGCGCCAACGGCCGCATCTTCCTCACACGGCCTCGGACAGCTCCGGCATATCCTCGGTCTCGAGCTCGCGCGAATCGTTCGAAACGGCGCGCTCGCAGACGAGTGCTGGCGCGGATTCGAGCCAGCCCGGCGCTACGCAGTCCCGCCGGAGCTCAGCGGCCGGCGGGACTGCGCTGCAGCGGCTCACAGACCAGGTGCGCTCCGTGTTCTCGAATCGGCCGGCCGCACCTCCTGCGACCTCGGAGTCGAGTCGCGGTCCATATATTCCACGCGGGTTCGTGAACACAGCCGTACCGGGGACGCCCGGCCTGCTTGAGGATCTAGAAGCACCTCCATATGAGCCTAGGGCCGGCTCGTCAGACATACCGCCGCCACTACCAATATCCTCAAGTCCCGCGCCGGCATACACCGAGCGCGGCGAGGACGAGCCTCGCGGCTATGCTCGTGCTGCTGAGACCACTGGTGCTGCCAGCACGGGTGGTCCTATTTCGGACGATGTCCCATCGGACGCGGATGAGCGCGCTTCGCAGGCCAGCCATGCGCGGGATGCGCCGCGGCCACACGGCCGTCGCGGGCAGATAACGCGTGACGAGACGACGCAGATCGAAATGCTCTCCCGCGTGCTCCTGGCGGCGGCGTCGCTCACAGCGCTCAGACTTGTGGGCAACCATTTTGGCCGTGGCGAGCTCTACGGGGGCTCAAACGAGGCCGCGGCCATGCGCCGCCGCGCGCAAGCCGAGATTGCCAGCCGCCGCGAGCAGCGCGAGCGCGAGGAGCGCGAGGAGCGCCAAGAGCGTGAAGAACGCGGAGAACGTGAAGAGCGTGGAGAGCGTGACACCACTGAAAGCTCTGATACGAATGCTGGTGCTAATACGAACGCTGGCGCTAATGCAGACGCGCCGCCGGCGACGACGATGCCGCAGAGCGGCGCTGCTAATAGATCAGACGACACGCAAGCATCAGAAACTCCATCGGGCCTGCCCCAGGAGTACACTTTTGCGGCGTTTTTGGAGCAGCTGCGCACGGGCCGCCACTCGGCCGAGCTGTCGGACGCTATGTTCGGCAGCCCGGAGTCTAACTTCTTCCGGCTGTTCCGCTTCCAGGAGGACGTCGAGGGTAGAATCCCCATTCTGCTCATGGGTATTCGCGCGGCTGAGCGAGGTGCGCAGACGCTGGACGGCGAGAGCGGAGACGACGTCTGGGAGCCGCGGCGCCGCGAATCGCGAGAGCAATACTCACATAATAGTGACGACCACGACGCCGCGCACCACACCGAGGATGCGGGTGTCGACTTCGACCTAGACGGGGCCGAGCATCTTGACTACGGCTTCTCCGACTATGAGGAGGACCTACATCACGGCGCGGGCTTCCACTCCACGGCCGACGAGCGAGCCAGTGAGGGCCTGCATGCGCGCGGCGGCGCGCACCACGACGCGGACGCCTCGGACCGTCTATTTGAGGACGACGAGGACGAGGACGAAGAGGATGGTGACGAGGACGAGGACGAGTTTGACGACAATCCGTTCCGGCCCGACGACCAGCATCCCGACGCCGGCGCGCGGCTCCTGAACTCGCTCATGAGTACTCTGACGGGCGCCGATGCGAATCGCTCGCACCACGACCATCACGACGACGATGCGTGGTTCCGCCCGCGGCAGCGGCGGCCGTCGCTGGCGCGCGCAGACTCCGAGCAAGCCGAGCGCGCGGCGCCGCGGCAGCAGCAGTCGTGGGTCATCTACGTCATTGGCGGTGCCTACCCGCGGACGCATCCCATTTTCTTCGCGCCGAGCCTCATGACTGACAACCCCACGTACGAGGACCTGCTTATTGTCGAAGATCTGCTGGGCCCCGTGAAGCCGCCTGTTGCCACGCGCAGCGACCTGGACTCGGCTGGCGGCACGTTCGCCATCCACAAGAACTCGGAGCTGCTCGAGAACCGGTGCCCCGTGTGCCTTATGGACTACCAGGAGCATGACGTGTGTCGCACACTGAGCTGCAAGCACACGTTCCACCAGGAATGCGTCGACAGCTGGCTCATGCGCAGCCACAACACATGCCCCATGTGCCGCACTGAGGGCGTTCCGTCCAGCCGCCCGGACAGGCCCGAGCCGCCCGGGTTCGCTGCTGCATAATCTATTTCCCGAAATTGATACCCATATAGATTTCTTATTTAACTAACTGGCTCGGCAGCAGCGCGTCCCCAGGGCGCGCCCGCATTGTTTACATTGGCGCGTGCCCTTGCCCCGCATTAATATGGCAAGGCGAGCATTGGCAGGCGGCTGCTCCCTACCAGCATACACCCC
>JANIVK010000142.1:0-18615 GCA_030555795.1 Entelexis sorbosivorans | reverse complement strand
AGCGTCGCCGACGGCGCCGGACGAGCCCGTGTGGCAGGGCCGCGTGCGGCTCGGCGCGAAGCTCGACTTCGCCGCGGCGGGGCGGCACCTGCAGGCGCCGAGCCGCGCCGAGTGGCCGCAGTTCGTCGAGGGCGGCAGCTCGCTCGTCGTGGACGGCGCCGTGCCCGTCGAGCGCGCCACGACGTACCTCCGCGAGACGACGCGCAACGAGAGCGCGCACGCCGTCGCCTCGCTCGTGCTCTCGAGCCCCGAGCCGGGCAAGACGGACGAGCTCTACGAGTACCTCTCGTCGCGGGGCCGCGTCGGCGCCGTCGAGCACAGCAGCCCGCGCGTCAAGGACGCCTACATCCTGCCCGTCGCCGGCGCGGCGCCGGACTTCCTCGCCCTCGACGAGGCCGCCAAAACATACCTCGGCCACCTGCGCGCCGAGCACGGCGCAGAACGCTTTCTGCTGCTGACCCTCATCCTCTATAAGTAGCCGCACACGAAATAGCCTACTGTACTGATACCTTAACTTCCTGTCCCGGCGCGAAGCGCTCGCGCGTCACGGTTTAACTCGCTTTTATGTTTTCTTATTTCGGGTTCGAATCTCTCCGGCGTTTTCAATATGGATTACAGTTTCAGTATGTACACTGCACTAGTTGTCTCAATGTTGTCCAGCAGACCGGCTCTAAACATCTGCAGTAACGCTGCCTGCGATCGTCGTCGGCACGGGCACCCACCCGCCGTTTGTGCCTTTTTGTATTTTTTATTTCCTATTTTGCAATGAATGCAGGCGCGCGGTTCACGAAGCTTCCTTCGGCCGCCGCAAGACCACTTGTGCTGCAATAGCCGCAGTCCCCTAGCGCGCAGCGTCTTATCCCTGGTTCGTATCACCCCGGATCAGCGCGATGTGCCGCACACTCATAGCTTAACAGGGCTGCGCGCGCAGCGCAGCACCGCGTCGTACACTACGACCGGTGCGGTCTGCGCCGGGCGCGGCGCGCCATTTAGCGGTTTTTCCGCGCTATGTATTTAATCCTAGTTTGTTCCATATGTCTTGGCCTGTGCTCGTCGTATGAATCGCGCTGCACCGCCCCACAGCTCGCCTGCGCATGTTCCCCACGCAAGGCCCGGGGGGGGCTCTTAGCGCAGGCGCACGTCGCGTAGCCCGCGATGTCGCTCTGTCTACGAGACTAGGCGTACCGCGTATCTGCGCGGGCCATTTAAGGTAAGCCGAGCAGGGCCTTACCCCACAACACGAACCCGAGTATCTCCGAGCGATCAATTCTTCACTCTCTCCTCCACAATGGCTAGTTGCGGACCTTCGAACCCTCTGCAATCCGCCAAGGACCATCTCCAGCGCGACACAACGCTGCAGCGCGAGCATGTCGCCACCGGCCAGCCGTGGGCGCCCGCGCAGGGCTTCCGCAGCAGTCCTGCGCCACGCCAGCCGGGCGAGACAGCGAGCGCGCAGTTCGAGAGCTTCAACCGCTTCGCGCCACCCGGCGTCGGCGCCGACGCGGCGCGCCTACGCGCGGCCGACGCCCCCCAGGCGCGTGGCGCCATGCCATACTTAAGCGAGCGCGATCCCCTAGCCCACGGCGTGGGCCAGCAGTGGGCGGCCGAGTTCCAGCAGGCGCCGGCGCAGCAGCATGCGCACGCGCACGCACAACAGCACGCACAGCAGCAGCAGGCCCCGCACCAGGCGCCCGCGGCTTATATGTCCGTGCCGGCGCCGCATGTCGGCGCGCAGTGGCCCGGCGTGCCGGCGTACGCGCCGCTAGCGACGGGCGTCGTGCCCTCTGTGCGCGTCGACACGACGCAGCCGCAGCGCGCAGCGCCGGCGCCGCCCAGCGACGCCGTGTTCGAGGAGGTCTTCGACGCGTTCGAGAAGAAGCTCGCGGCCGAGCAGCAGGCGCAGGCGCAGGCGCCGGCGCCGGCGCAGGCGGACGAGAAGACGCCCGACGCGGCGCCGCAGGACAGCGAGGACCTGAGCCGCGTCGCCACGCAGATCATGAACACGCTCGGCGCAGCCGACACGGAGCGCTCAGCGCAGCTTGCCGAAAAGATGCAGTCGTCGAAGTTCATGGCCCTCATGGACAAGCTCAAGTCCTCGCAGGTCAAGGCCAGCAGCACGGACTTCGTTGAGGCCGGCGGCGCGAAGGTCGATCCGCACGCGCTTGAGGCGGCGCCCATCAACGTCGCAAGCAGCCAACGCGCCAGCGGCCCCACGCACGTGCAGGTCGAGCAGCGCGTCGACACGGACGCGCGCGCGAACGCGGACTGGCCGCCGCAGCGCCGCGACGCCTCGACGGCGCCGTTTGGCCGCAGCTGGCGCGACGCGCAGTACCTCGTCGGACTCGAAGACCCGGACACGTACTTCAAGAAGCTGAAGGCCAGCCTGCAGGCGAGCAACGAGCTCATCGCCGGCATGCCAAGCCCCTTCGAGGCGGCGCGCGACCTCGGCCCCAAAACCGTGCGCGTCGGCGACTGGGAGGAACGCTACGAGTCCTGGTAGGCCGGCGCATAGACACACATTTTGCATGACCACTCGCTAATAATCGTTTACCGACGCTAACTAAGTTAATGATGATGACTTCTTTTACCGTGCTGCCGGAGCTTGTAGGCTCCTCCACCGGGGCAGGTCACTCGCGCACAGCGCCGCCAGTAGGCTTTCCACAAACACTTGCCCGGCGCACTTGCCTTCGCCGGCTTGTTGGACAGCCAGCTTGTTGGACACGGGCCCGCTCAACGAGGCGCCGGTCCGGGCTGCCCTTCACGCGTTTCGCTGCGCAGGCTTACTAGAATAAGAGCATGTTTATGTCGTTGCTGCTCGCGCCGCGTCGTTAGCTGCGCGCGCCCTGGCTGCGCGCGCCCTGGCTGCTCGCGCCGTGGCTGCTCGCGTCCTGGCTGCTCGCGTCGTGGGCTGCGTGCGTCGTTGTCGGCAAAATAAGTTAACTAGTGATACAATAATACATAGCGCCATCGCCGCCTAGAACGAGAAGAACTGGCCGATGTTCACATGGCTGTACCCGGAGCGCGCGACGTACTTGTCGACCGTGCTCTTCACGAGCTCGAGCCCCTTCGCGTTGTGCTGCGACATAACGGCCATGCGCGACTCCTTCGTCGCGCGGCTCGCGTCGAACAGCGACTGCATGTAGCACATCTGCGTGTAGAGCTTCTGGCTGTCGTAGAGGAACGCGAGCGTGCCCTTGCAGCGCGGCTGCGGGCACTTGCGCGCCGCGTACGTGGCCACGGCCCGCGACAGGCACTCGCACTCGTCGCACACGAGCCAGTTCTCGTAGTAGCGCGCCACAAACGCGCGCAGCGCCAGCTCCACCTGCAGGGCCACGTCCTCGTACGCCATGAGCTCGCCGCACTCCTGGCACTTGAACCCGTGCGCGTCCAGCGCGGCAAGGCCCGCGTACGTAAAGCTGTGGCCGTGGTGCGCAATGCGCACGGGCTCGCACGCGGCAAACCGCTCGGCGTCCGGCGCCAGCGTGATGAGGCTCGCGCTCTCGAACCCGGCGTACTGCTGCTGCACGGCGCGCGGCGCGCTGCGCGCAACGCTCACGCCGAGCGCCTCGGCCAGCCGCGCCGAGTCGTACACCTCGAGACACTCGCAAATACGGTCCATGGGCCGGTAGATCTGGTGCTCGAGGTACCACTCGTAGTCGGGCTGCAGACCCTGCGCCTTCAGGTCCTCGGGCGACACGGCGCGCTCCTGGTACGCCTTCGTCGCGCCGTCGGCGCTGATGATGTAGCTGATCACGTCCTTCGCCTTCACGCTGTAGCCGGCCGCGGCGCGCGCCTTCGCAACGCGCACCTGCGGCAGGTTCAGGCTCGCGTCGTACTTGTCCACGTCCTTCGACAGCTGGTTCCGCATCACAAAGAACTTCGTCGGCATCTTTCCGGCGCGCATGTCGCTGGCAAACGCGGCCAGGTACTCGAGAATGCGCTCGAAAATGGCTAGGGGCTCGGGCACCTCGTCGCCGACCTCAAAGATGCGCTTCAGCACCTCGTGCGACGCGCGCTTGCACGCGTCGCAGAACTCGCGGCGCCGCAGATCAAGACCCTTGTACTCGAGCTTCGTCGCGCCGTCGGGCTGCAGCACCAGCGCCGCGTACTTCTTCTTCGCGTACAGCATGAGCTCGCGGAACACGTTGTCGATGTCGAGCTCAATCACGCGGAACTGCCGGTTCACAAGCCGCTTGAACTCGGCGCCAATCGCGTGCGCGTCCGCGTACTGCACGGCGTTCGTGTGGATCATGACCGAGTCCGTGTCGCCGTAGAGCACGCGCATGCTGTTCTCCTCGGCCAGCGTCTTCGTGCGGCTCAGCGTCTCACGGCCCTTCGCCGTAACGAGCATGGCCAGCGGCTGCGCCGCAAACCGCGACTCGGGCAGCCCGAGACAGCCGTACATCGAGTTCGCCGTCAGCTTCAGCGCCGTCTGCCGAATCTGCCACTCGGCCAGCTCGGCCGCCGACGCGCCGGGGCTCTTCATGAGCTTCTTCACCTCCTGGCGCCGCTGCACAAGGTTCTGCAGCACGCGCGGCAGCAGGCCGGGCGAAACGTCGCTCGACGGCACCTCGGGCAGCGTCTCTTGGTCCGCAGGGTCGTAGTCCACGGTCGTGAAACAGATGTTGAACTCCTGGATGATCGACGGGTACAAACTGTTGAAGTCCATGACGAGCACGCACGACTGGTAAAGACCCTTCTCGGGCTCAAACACCATGCCGCCCTTGTACTTCTTCTTGCCGCGCTTGCGCTCGCCCTGCTCGCGGTCGTACGCTTGGCGGTCCGGCACAAGCCAGCCCGCTTTGTTGAACTCGTGCATCAGCAAAAAGTCGTTGCGCCCGCTGCGCGTGCCGCGCAGCGTCGCGCGCCAAGCATTCCCGGCAAGATTAGTGAGCTGCCGCGACAGCGGCAGCATCTGGTTCTTGAATGCAATCGACGACACGTACAGCGTGTCGGCCTCGCTGTAGCGAATGATGTCGAGCAGCCCCTGCGCCTTGCGCTTCAGCCAGTCGCCGCTGCTCACGTTCGGGTCAAACGGCTTGCGCTTCGTGCTGAGAAACTCGCGCACCATCTCGTCGAGCGTGTACTCCGAGCAGCGGCCCTGCGCCACCTCCACGCCAAACGTGTTCTTCAGGTCGCACAGCAGGCGGCCCGAGCACACGCGCAACAGCTCGAACTCAGACGCCTCGCGCGGCTGCCGCTGCTGCCGCAGGCGTCCCAAACTCGACCACGCCGATACGGGCAGCTTCAGCTCGAGCGCACGGTCAAAAATGGTCGCTAAGTGCAGGTCCGTCAGCGAGTGGCCAATGAACACGTCCGGGTCCGCGCGCTGCAGCTCCGAGAAAAACCATTGTAGCAGCGCCCGCTCATTGCTATGCATTACGACGGCAGGCTGGCTCTGGCCGGCCTTTGCGCGCGCCTTATTATGGTCGAGAACGCCCTGCTTGAACTCGCCCGTGAACGCGCCAATCTCGGGCGGCCGGATGCCCGTGGACACGGCAGACGGCAGCTGCAGTGCGTCGCTGGCCGTGTCGTGAGCAACGCTCTTGAACGTGCGCGCCGACACAGACACAATCTCGTGGCTGCCCTTCGCGTTCTGCTTCGTTGTGATGGCCACACTCATGATGTTAAGCCGCGGCACGCCAAGCTTCGACGCCTCAGCATCGCCCACAACACTGATCTTGAGCGGCGACTCGCACTCCACGGCCGCGTCCGTCCACGACAGCCGGTTCGGTACGCTCTTCACGGCCACGTCAAGCCAGCACGGACCCATGACGTTGCGCCCAACAAGGAAGCTCTCAATCATGCGCGACGTGAGCCCGTTGCACGAGGTGTACGTGCGCCCCGAGCTCGCCGGCAGCGGGCCTGTGTACGGGGCTTTGACATGCAGGTATGTGTGGGCTGACTTGTCCTGCGTGAAGCAGTTCTTCATTTCGACGGCGCGCGAGCGCATCTGCGGGCCGCCCGCGTTCCTGAACAGCTCCCAGATCTCGGACGCAACGTCGTCAGTCGTCTTGTCGGCGTGCGGCAAGAAGTACAGGTCGCGAGCCAGGCCATGCACGACCACCGCCACGCTGTGGCCCTCAGCCGAGCGGCCGAAAAGCGTCAACGTGTGCTGCGTCTCCAAGTAATCCGTCCAGTACATGCGCAGCGTCGAGCCGGCATCGATCTGCACGGCCACGGACTCCTCAGCCGCCACCTCAGGCACTGACGCCGGCCACGCCTCAGTAGGCGCGGCATCGTGATAAAAGTCGTCGCTGGAAGGGCCCGGCGTAGGCAGGCTCGAAAGGCCAGATGTGTTGCTAAGGTATGCATCCGCCACGTCTTCGAGGTCCGAGTCCGAGTCCATATACACGGGGTCCGGCGTCGGGAGCGGTAATGGCTCGTACTGGCTCACCGTGTCCTCAGGTTTCACAGTGGCGAGCAGCTCCGGCTCCGACTCCTGCTCCGGCTCCGGCTCCTGCTCCGGCTCCTGCTCCGGCTCCTGCGCAGCCTCGAGCGGCACGGGCTCAAGCTTGATATCGGCCATCGCGTCCGGAGATGACACTGCCGCCAGCGGGGCAGCATCGTCAATTAGGGCGCTGCCCAGCATCGACGAGTCCGGCAATGCACTGTCGTCGTCGATATCCCGTGCAGCGTGCGCATCACGCGCATGCCGCGTTGGCGTCTCAGTAATGGGGCGCGAGGCCGAGCTGAGGCCGCCGAGCGTGCTCGGGCTGCCGGAGCGGCGCAGCCTCGAGCCGAGGCCCGAGCCCAGTCCCGAGCCGAGCCCTGAGCCCAGTCCGAATGCGAGCTGGCGGCCCGTCGAAAGCTTGCTGGCTAAAGCTGGCGTCTGCGGCCCGGCCGCGCGCGCGCGTCGCGGGGCGGGCGCCGCCTCAATGCTGTTCAAAATCGCCTCGAGCTCCTCGTTCTTTGCGGCAGCAGGCTTTGCGCCGGCCACCTTCGGCTTCTTTTGGGCCCGGAAGAGCGACGACACGGTTGCGTTCTGCGCACTGCCCTCGTCGCCGCCCGCGGCCGCCTTGCGTTTCGCGGCCTTCGGCGAGTCTTCCGGCTCGGATTCGTACTGCGGCTGGTCCCACTCGTACTCGCCGTTGTCAACGTATCCCTTACCGTCGTCGTCTACAACAAAGTCGTCCTGCCGCAGGCGCTCGCGCTGGCGCGCCTCGTACTCCTTGTCGTCGAATTCGTCATAAATGCGCGCGCCATCCTCGTCGAACTTGAGCTCCCGGCGCGTCTTACCCTCTCTGCGGAGCCGGCGCAGCTCGGCGAGCGATGCTGTTGGCGGCATTTCGGGAGATGTCTATGCGGAGGAACGCGTTATGACCGACGCGTCAGCGGGAGGTTAATGGAAGAGTGCTGAGGTTGGGGTCCATAAATTAGCGGCGCCTACAAACCGCGACGCGTCTCGCGCTTGTGCGTATCGTGGGACCTTCGGCGTACTCCGTGATACGGTCGCATCTGGCTAAAGAGTGCGGTTTAGGTTTTCTTTCAAAATCTTGGATTACAGGCCTCACCATACATTAGATGCGTCTCACGTGATTGGGCGTGGGTTCTTTCCGAAAACGGACGAGCGGTTCACAGCGCTCCCGACGGCAGACCCAATCGCAAACCCCACCACCGCCCACTAAGACCATCCTCCTCCCTATATTTGGGCCCTGGTGCTCCGCAACGTTGGCTTTGCTACACCCAATGCCTAGTGAGCTCACGCCGGATTTGGCCGTTATCTTCATCCAGTACGCCAAAAACGCGCTGCCGCGTCCCTACACAGATTTCGAGCGGTTCGAGATCTTCACAACGCTGCTCGAGGAGCTTGACCCATTCGAGCCTTATGAAGCACATCGTGCGCGCATTCACAAGGACGCGCGCAGCGAGGTTATCTCGTCCGAGCTTTTGCGCGTGCAGCTGTACGAGCAGTGGGCGCCGTCAGCCTGTAGAGCCCGCCGGGCGGGCAACAAAGACTGGAACGGGTTCATTTCTTTCGTGAATGCACAGCTCAAGTTCCACGTGGACCTCAACTACGAGCAGTTTCGCTTCCTGTGCGACGAAATGGCGGGGTTCCGCCTTAACCCGCTGGCCGACAACAAGAAGCGCAGCCTGTTCTGGGGCTGCGTGCTGCGCCGCGAGTGGCGGTTTGCCCGCATCCAGGATATTATCGATAGCCGCGAGCGCATGGAGGAGTTTGTCGGGCCCGTGCTCACCTCGAAGCAGGTCACAGACTACGCGGCGCGCATTGCCCTGGGCCTGCAGCTGCCTTCCGTGCCAACCTCGGCTGAGGCTCTGTATCCCCCGGATGACGGCGTGGAGCAAGGCGATGCAGCCAAAGACGCAAGTGGCCCATTGGTACCTGAGCAGCCGCACTCCTGCACTGCCGCTACGCGCGGGAGCCTCTTGTATGCTGCGTGCAGTCCCACAGCAATTTTGGAAAGTGGAAAAGTGGCTAACGACGAGATGCAGGGCACACAGGTCGAGACTGACTCGTTGCTAGCTCTGCAGTCGCCAGACCTCTATTTTGAGCTATCCTCCTCGCACGCAGCCGACGTAGCTGAGGTCATCACCGAGATGAGCCGCCTCGAAGACAGTTTCACAGCTGGTGAGCTGAACGAGTCCGAGCTCGGCGACTGTATGCTCCTGCTCGGCACGACAATCGAGTCGCCGAGCGAGGACATGAAGGCATTTGGAAGACACCTCCAGAAGCGGCTAGAGACGCTGGAGACGGAGATTCCCGAGAACAGCGTTTCCCTTTACAATGCTTTGTGGAGCTTTGCGGATGCGGCTCAGGGGCTCTTTAGCTATAATACTCGTAGCATTCAGGGTCCGCATGAGGCGAGGCAGGCGGTTGTGCGGCACAGCCCGCTGGCCGACGCGCAACACGCCAAATGTCCAGGCGTTAGCGCAGACTCGGGGACGCCTCGTAAAGAGACCGCAAAAGTGGGCGTGAGCGGTGAACCCGAAGAGCCTTCGAATACAGGGCCGCCGGCTGGAGGGTCCTCAGGCGTTTTAACGGCGGATTTTTCGCACACCTGCACTGCTGCGTCTGAAATGCAGCTGGTCTTACCGCTTAAGCGCAGTCTTCGCGCGGACTTAGCGAACCGCGCAGGCTCGTCGCCAGCTCAACTAAGCAAGTCCAGCAGCCCGTTAACTCCCGCCTGCAACGAGGCTACGGCACCCTATGCGCAGCTGTTGGATAGCGGTAGCCAGTCCAGTGGAAAGCTGACTCGTAGCACCAGCGCTGGGTGTCTGCGCGTCTCTGCCTGGCACGAGCAGGAAGAGGCACTTGCGCATTCGGGCACATTTGCCGCTCCTGAGCCTGGCAAAGGCCTGACTCGTAGTGCGAGTTCTGAGCAGCTTAGTGGGTCGCCTCGCGGGCGCGTAGGCTCTGCTCGCGACGCTAGTTCTGCCACGATGCAGCCGCTTAGAACATCACGATCGCAGACAGCGACGCAGGCGAAGACAGCAGACACCGCTAGTCGTTCACCCGGACGGCCGCCAGAGTTGGACTCGCCCGACGACGGCTCAACAGTTATCCCTATTTACCTTGGCCACGCATGCTATGGCCCGCGCGGACTAGTCTACGTAGACGGGCCCTGCTGCGAGAGTTGCAATGCGCAGAATGATACTTGTGTGTTCGAGGATGCTATTACTCCCACCGAGCCACTATCTGGCCTTTCACACTGAGCTCTACGATCTCACGCATTCTTTTATTTAACTCCTTTGAACAGACTGTCATACGCTCGCTTAGCTAGGTGGCTGCTAACTAGTATAGTCAGATTATACGCTTTGAGTAGCAGCTCAACACTCAAGCAACTTGAGCCTGCCGCATCTTACTCCGGCATCGTTCAGCGTCGGCTGCTACACACATGCTGCTACACACACACACACACACACACGCAAGAAAGCGCGCGCCAAACTAAGGTCACGTGTTAGTGCCATGTGATGGAGCCTCGGCTGTTGAACGCGTCTGAACGCGCTGCGCGACGTTGACGCGCAAATGAGTAGCCAGAATGACCTGGTCCATAGGCCTAATGATGCGCAGTCGGCCGTGATGCATAGTGTGCTCGCGGTCGATGCCCACGACTACAGCGTCGAGGGGCAGAAGCTGCGGCTGCATGCGTTTATCACTGAGGTGACGGAGATCACGCCGTCGAAACTGGCAAACGCGCTGGCGGCGCGCATCCAGCAAACGCTCGTCAAAACGATCGACAAGATTGGCCAAGGCTACGTAACAAAGGCGCGCGAAAGGGTGTCCAACATCCAGGAGGTGCGCGACTTCGCCGAGGGCAAATTCTACGAGCTCTCCGTCACGCTGCGCAACGTGCTGACCCAGGGCGTGGCGGAGGTGGAAAAGTTCATGACGGATGACACCTTCCATATCGACCTCGAACTTTACACGGGCGGGTTCCTGCGATTCGAGCACCACGAAGGGATCGACTATACAGACATCGAGGGCGCGCACGAGCTCGAGGCGCAGGTCAGCGCCGCCGAGTCCGAGCTGGACTCAACGCTGAAGGAGCTCATGCAGCTGCGCGCACGCGAGACGTACCTGAATACGCTGGCGGCCGAGTGCGAGCGCCTGAACCAGTGGCTGGAGGAGGCGCTGGGCGGCGGCGAGCTCGTGCGAAGCGCTGACCAGGTGCACCAGCTCACGACTGTTGTCAGCGAAGGCATGGCCGCAATGCGCCAGGCAATCGACAAAATGACCACCGGCGGCATCGCTGATGACGTCGCTAATGAGGCGGATGGCGCTCTTGGCTAGCATGGGCACTTGCGCCTCGAGCTGCGGGCGGCACTGGCGCTGTATGTGTTTTATTTATGGAACTGTAGTTTTTTATTCTGGTACAGCTCTCTGGCCGGCTGGCGAGCGTGCATGCGCGAACCGCCGCGTATATTTTTCCTTATTCATCACGACGAGCGTTCTGAAAACCACCCTGCCATTCGGCCTGCGCGGAGTGTCCTTTCGCCGCCATGAGCGCCCCACCGCCGCCGCGCTGGACGCCGCCGAGCGAGCCGGTGAAGGCGCCTCCGCCTTCTTTCACCGTGCCCAAAACCGGGGCGCCTGCCGCTGCGAATGGCTCGCAGCCGGCAGACGCGCCGGCGGGTCGCAAGCGTAAACGCACAACACGCGCGAACCGCGAGCAGCCGCCGGGGAAACTAAGGGCAATTCTGGCGCGACACAAGGATATGAGCCGGCCGCATGTCAATGCCGACAAGTCGGCCTACTTGGGCGCCCTCAAGTACCTTCCGCACGCCGTGTTCAAGCTCCTCGAAAACATGCCGGCGCCGTGGCAGAACGCAAAGCCCGTACGCGTGCTTTATCACACGTCGGGAGCTATCACGTTTGTGGACGAGATCCCCTATGTGGACCCCGCTAAATACGCGGCAGAATGGGGCCAGATGTGGCGGCAGATGCAGGCGGAGAAGCGCGACCGCGCGCAGTTCCGCCGCATACGCTTGCCGCCGTTCGACGACGAGGAGCCGCCCATGGACTGGCAGGAGCTCGCTGAGCTCGTACCCTCGCCTCCGGAGGCGATTCCCTTGCTCGCGCCGCAGCCGTCTAAGTTTGAGGAGCTGCAGTACAGCACGCCTTTCACGCTAAGCCAGGACCCGCCGGCCGTGTTCGACTTTGCGTCGTTTGCAACCTCGAAGGCACTGGATGTGCCGCTGCCAAACGGGCCCGCGTTTGATCGGCCGCAGCCGGCCGACGTGCCGGACGTCGGTGCGCTCGAGGACCCGCAGCGCATAATTGTACGGCCGCGGCAGTTTCCCGTACGTGCCGAGACGAAGGTGGCTTTCCCGAACTTGTACGGTCCGCCGGGGGCAACTGCATTCGAGCCGCCGGCATACATCTTCCCCGTGAACGTCGCAGTCGAGCGCAGGGACAATAAAAAGGCGTTCTTCGTAGACAGCTCAGTCACGCCAGCTCCGCATTGCGACTCTCGGCCGCGCGAAACACGGTTCAAGCCATTTCTGGGCGGGATCCCTCTCGACAACGAGGCAACGGCGCAGGCCCTGGCCTGCTACCGCGCGCCGTATCCGTACAACGAGACTGCGCCACGCCGAAAACGTGCCCAGGACGTGCCGCTGCTCAAGTCGCTGTACACGCGGCGGCGCCCGCTGCGCGTTATGGCCCCCAAAACAAGACAGAGCTACCAGCGGCTTCTGAAGCGCAGTGTCAAGACAACCTTGCAGGCCAAGCGGAAACGGCACGCGCCAAAGCGGAGGGCCAAGCTGCTGAAAACGCTGGCCTCCACGAAGTTTTTTGAGCACACGAGAATCGACTGGCTTGAGGCGGGTATGCAGCTGTGTCGGCAGGGGTTCCAAATTCTGCAGCTCATGATCCACCGCCGCGGGCTCCACTTTATGCATCTCGACTACAACTTCAACCTGAAGCCAATCAAGACGCTGACAACAAAGGAGCGCAAGCGCTCCCGGTTTGGGCACTCGTTTCACCTCACACGCGAACTGCTCAAGACGGTCAAGCTGGTTGTGGATGCGCACATCCAGTTTCGGCTCGGAAACGCCGACGCCTATGAGCTGGCTGACGGCCTGCATTACATCTTCACGCATCTGGGCCAGCTGACGGGCATTTACCGCTACAAGTACAAGGTCATGCACCAGATAACAGCGTGCAACGACCTGAAGCACGTTCTCTATGACCGGTTTAACATGGAAGGCGTTGGGAAAGGCCCAGGTTGCGGTGTCTGGCAGCCGGCGTGGTGTGTCTGGCTGGGCCTTATACGTGGAACGTTGCCGATGCTCGAGCGCTGGCTCGGCAACCTGGTGACTAGACAATTCTACGGCCGCGTGTCAAAAGGTATTGCCAAAACAGTCACAAAGCAGCGTGTCGATAGTCACTACGACCTCGAGCTTCGCGCCGCCGTCCTGCACGACATCCTTGATGTCATGCCGCCTAGCCTGCGCCAGTCAAAGACGAAGGTCGTTATGCAGCATCTGAGCGAGGCATGGCGCTGCTGGAAGGCGAATATTCCCTGGGAAGTGCCAGGAATGCCGCGTCCGATCCAGCAAATCATCGAGCGCTTCATAAAAGCGAGGGCCGAACACTGGATCCGTGTCACACAGCTCAACCGCGAGAAGGTGCGGTCCGGCGCTACGGTTGACAAGGCGGTTGCTCGCAAGAATCTGGGCCGCATGACGCGGTTGTGGCTGCGGGCAGAGCAAGATAGGCAGCAGCAGTACGCGGCAAATGGCCCGTTTCTGGAGCCTGAGCATGCCGTAGCTATGTATAAAACAATGGCTGCCTACTTGAGCGCGATCAACTTCGGTGAGCCGATCAAGTTCCCGGCGGTCGGCTACGACCACGACACGAAACTACTCACATTGGCCCTGGAGAATCTACGCGACGCGTTCAACATGACCGCTCGGCTGAACCACTCGCAAAAGGAAGAGCTGGCGCTCATTGAGCAGGCATATGATAATCCGCACGAGACACTGGCCCGCATAAAGCGGGCTTTGTTGACGCAGCGTGTCTTCAAGGAATCGGAGGTGTCTCTGCTGGACTTCTTCAACCACTTGTCGCCTGTCTACTCCGTCGACCCAGCAGAGAAAATCGTGGACGCTTATCTAGACCAGTATTTGTGGTACTCGGCGCAGTCGCGCCGGCTATTTCCGTCATGGGTCAAGCCAGCCGATGACGAGGTCCCGCCCATCATGGTCCGCAAGTTTGCCGCCAGCATTAATGGGCTAACTGACATTTGGAGCACGTCGAACGATGACACCGCCGCTGTCATGCACTGCCAGCTCTCGCGCTTTGTCGAGAGCGTCGACTTGACGCTGCTAAACCGTCTGTTGAAGCTCATCGTCGACGACGCAATTGCGGATTATATCACCGCGAAGATGAACGCCGCCTTGAGCTACAAGGACATGTCGCATGTGAATCAAGTCGGCATTATCCGCGGCTTCCAGTTCTCGTCGTTTGTCGTGCAGTACTATTTACTGCTCGTCGACGTGCTGCTTCTCGGCTTGCCGCGAGCCGTGGATTTCGCGAAAGGCGTTGGCGGCGACCACCCTATCCGGTCGTACTGTCGATACAATGATGACGTCTATGTTGTGTTCAAGCTGAGCCGGCCCGAGGCCACCGAGCTCGTTGACGAGCTCGGTGATTATGAGGTGCTTCGAGACTATCCCTTGTCGCGGTGCTGGCCTCGCGATAAGCGCATGCGTCTTATTCGGCGTGATATGCTCGTCGGTCGAGCATTGTATGCCGAGCTTAGCGGGCGCTTGCCTGCCGAGCTTGGCGACTTCAAGTGCATCGACGCTTCAGTCTATAGCGTCGACAACCCGGCCCTTATGTTCGAGATGGCTGGTTTCGAAATCAGGATCGAGCCCAAGTTTCGCAGTGAAGAGGAGGCCGGTGGCCGCGTGGAGTTCGCTGACGATTCAGTATGGACACTCGTGGATCCTGAAACGCAGGAACGCACTGGGCATGCTATGCTGCGCGTAAGCACCGAGTCCATAAACCGATTCCGGAACCGTGTGCGGCAGATCGTGATGTCGAGCGGGTCTACGACATTCGTCAAAATCATACGGCGGTGGAACACGGCGCTGACGGCCCTTGTCACCTACTTCCGCGAAGCAGCCATATCCACGCCTGAGCTGCTTGACACGATTGTCAAGTGCGAGACGCGCGTGCAAAACAAGGTCAAAATGGGACTCAACTCTAAGATGCCGGCACGTTTCCCGCCCTGTGTCTTCTACAGTCCCGAAGAGCTTGGCGGTCTAGGAATGCTGTCGGCCTCGCACATTCTGATTCCTACGGAAGACCTGCACGGAAGCGTGACGCGGTTCCGCAGCGGCGCTATGAACTCCGAGGAGCATCTGATCCCGAATCTGTTCCGGTACGTGACCCCGTGGGAGGCTGAGGCGCTTGATTCACAGCGAGTCTGGGCCGAATATGCCCAAAAGCGGAGTGCGGCAATGGCCACAGGTGACCGCATCTCTTTGGAGGAGCTCGAGGACGTGTGGGACCGCGGTCTGCCGCGCATCAGCACGCTATTCCAGAAGGACCGCCAAACCCTTGCATTTGACAAGGGTTTCCGCGTCCGACAGGAGTTTAAGACGTACTCGAATGTGCGGTACGAGCCGTTCTGGTGGACGAACAGTCGCCATGATGGCCGGCTATGGAACTTCACGGCTTACCGGTCCGATGTTATTGAGTCGCTCGGAGGCATACCGGCCATTCTGGAGCACACTCTGTTTAAGGGCACCGGCTTCGAGAATTGGGAGGGCCTGTTCTGGCAGCGGCAGTCTGGCTTTGAGGCACAGATGCAGGCCCAGAAACTGACGAACGCGCAACGCTCAGGCCTGAGCCAGATTCCGAACCGCCGGTTCACGCTTTGGTGGTCGCCCACAATCAATCGGGCCAATGTGTACGTTGGATTCCTCGTGCAGCTGGACCTGACGGGGATCTTTTTGCACGGCAAGATCCCGACGCTCAAGATTTCGTATATCCAAATTTTCCGGGCGCATCTGTGGCAGAAGATCCACGAGAGCCTGGTTATGGACTTGTGCCAGGTTCTTGATAAGGAGCAGCACGTCCTGCTCATTGACGGCATCCAGAAGCTACCGATTCATCCGCGCAAGTCGTACCGCATGAACGCGTCTGCGGCCGATGTGCTGCTCACGTCCACTGCGAATGGTTATGGGTGGCCCGTATCACGGCCGTCGCTGCTGGCCAACGACAATGACACGTTCGATCTCGGCACGTCCAAGGAGTTTTGGATCGACGTGCAGCTGCGGTACGGCGACTATGACTCGCACGATATTGCGCGTTACACTCGCGCCAAGTACCTCGATTACACGTCGGATGGCGTGAGCATGTACCCGAGCCGGACGGGGCTTATGGTCTGCATAGACCTGGCCTATAATACGTATGCAGCCTTCGGGAACTGGATTCCCGGGCTAAAGCGGCTCATGCAGCCGGCCTTGGCCAAGCTGATGCAGTCGAACCCGGCGCTGTACATCTTGCGCGAGCGCATTCGGAAGGCGCTGCAGCTGTACCAGGCCCAGCCCAAGCAGCCGCATCTCACGGCAGCCAATTATATGGACGTCATGGCGAACAACAATCTCGTTGTTGACGATAGTGCTGTTTACCGCGTGACGCAGCACAAGACGAAGAACGGGAACACGAATAATAAGCCGATTAATGGCGGCTTGATGGTGATCAACGCGAGCACTGGCCAGTTGTATATGCCCGTCATCCACGCGGCGTCTGCGTGGGCTGGTCAAAAGCGGCTGAGTGCTGTGAGCAAGTGGAAGACGGCCGAAGAAATGGGCGCATTGCTGCGGACGCTGCCTGACAATGAGAAGCCGCAGCAGCTATTCATTGCCTCGCGCGGTCTCAGGGACCCCCTCGAGGTGCACATGCTTGACCACCCGAACGTGACCGTGCGCAACAGCGAGCTGGCGCTGCCGTTCAAGGCGCTTCTGCGCCTCGAGCCAATCCGACAAGCCGTGGATTTGGCGACAGAGTCGCACCTCGAGGTCATGAATCTGTATGACGACTGGCTCACCATCTCGCAGCCTTCGACGGCGTTTAGCCGGCTCATGCTCCTGGTGCGAGGGCTCTTGGTGAGCCCCGAGCAGGCAGAGTACGTGCTTTACAAGCGGGGCCAGTCCAGGGACGGCTTTCTGTGGCCAGCGCTGAGCCGCGAAGAGTGGATGCAGGTTGAGGCCGAGATGAGCGATGTTGTGCTGCAGGAGTACGGCGAGCGCAACGGCGTGAACGTGCAGAATCTGACGCAAACGGAGATCCGCGATATTATTTTGGGCCAGTCGATTGAGATACCCGAGGAGGAGCGACAGCGTGCGGCTATTGAGGCCGGTCCGTCTGCGACGGAGCCGGCCGTGAGCATGACGACGAAGACCCACAACGTGCACGGCGATGAGATCACGGTTGTGACGAGCTCGAACTACGAGCAGCAGTCGTTCGAGTCGCAGAACACGTGGCGAAACCGCGCGCTTGCCGCCTCAGCGTCCTTGCATCTGCGGGCCCAGACGCTGATTGTGAGCGACAGCGCGGCCGGGTCGCTGCCGCTGCTGCTGCCGCGCAACATTGTCGAGCAGCTCGTTGAGGCCAGCGACGTGCGCAATCGCGTAGCGGCACTTCTCTACGGCAGCCGCCGTGACGACGGCACGCACGTCGAGGCCGCCGCACTGGTGCCTCAGCTCGGAAGCGCGACGGACGTGTCCTTCTCGCCCGTGCCGCTGGCCGAGGATCTGCCCGAAAGCGACACGCTGGAGCTTGTGGGCGTTCTGCGCACGCAGCCGCACCCGCGCAGCGACCATGGCGTCGAGCCGGCCGACTTGGCGCTGCTGGCGTCGCGCGCAGCCGCGTGGGATCCTGCTGGCGTCGCGCTCGTGGTGCTGAACTTCACGCCGGGCAGCGTGACCGTGACGGCGTCGCACGCGACGGCCGATGGCGTGAAGTGGGGCCGCGAAAAAGGCACTACCGCCGCGGACGACTTCAGTCCGGCCGCGCTCGTACGGCCGACCAGCGTCGTGCTCAGCCCGAGCCAAGGCTTCTTCTACGTGCCCGAGGACGACATCTGGAACTACGGGTTTTTGGGTGCTATCTGGAATCCGCATGCGCGTGCGTACATGAAGGTCGGGCTGCCCCTCGGCTACTACGACGGCGCGCACCGCCCCGCGCATTTCCTACAGTTCGGCCGCCTCGAGGCCGTTCCCGGCAACGACGCCCTTGGCCTCGAGCCCGAGTACGAGGACGAGTTTGCGTGAGCAGCTGAATTATATATTTCCTTGTAATAATTAGTCTTCTTGTTTGCGGTCTGCGGAGCGCATAGTAGCGTAGCGCATGTGCCGCGGCACCGTGCGGCACCGCAGCCGTAGCGGCCCGTGGTGCCGGACTGGCAAAACGGAAAGCGGGGCTCTGAATTACTCCGCAAAACCCGGAATCATTCGTGCAAGCAGTGAATAGCGAGGCTGTGTCTCGGCTCTGCGCGGCCTACCCACGACCGCGAAATGCGCGCACCCTATAGACGCCAGTGCGACGCTGTAGGGTACGGGTAGATCCAGTAATCTTATCACTAACCCTGACTTACCCAGATTGTTAGTGCGCGATATATGCCCAATTGCACCTGCAGCCACGACGACGACACGGAGGCCGCGAATTGAGTCATGAGCGTGGGAAATAAGCGAGCAAGCGATGCGCCTGAGTCGGCCTCGAAGCGGGCTGCGCACGACGGGTCCTCCGAGAGCCCACCCGCGCCATTACAGCCGCCAGCGAGCCTGGCGCCGGACGAGGCGCCCCCGCGCGACAGCGCGGCCGCGCAGGCTAGTGTGAGTGCTGCGCAGGCTGCCGCTGGCACGCAGCTGTACGTCGTGGCCGAGCTGCGCCTGGCCATTTTCTTTTACGCACGCCGAGTGCTCCTCAGTCCCGAGCACGAGGCGCGGCTGCTAGCCGCGCGCTCTGGCGGCACTAGCGGCGCGCCCAATGCCTCTGCGGGACTCAATTCGGCTGCAGGGCCCGGCCAGGCCACACACTGGTACACCTGGGAGCACTCGCGCCCGTACTACATCGTGTCGCGGAATCAAAACTAATAGTTTCATTACTATCATTTATAAAATCTGAATATTCATATG
>JANIVK010000141.1:0-18991 GCA_030555795.1 Entelexis sorbosivorans | reverse complement strand
GACCGGAACGCGCTGCTCCGCGGCTCCGCGCGCCGCGCCGGCGCGGCCAGGTCGGGCCGCGGCCGGGCCGTGAAGCTCACGGCGTCGTCTGACGCGTCGTCGCCGTCGCGCGCGTCGCGCGGCTCGGACCAGAGGTCCCTCTCGCTCATCTGCCGCGACTGGCCTGGATCGCGCGCTGAGTATGTGTTTTGCCCCTGCCCTCCTTCTCGGGGCTATTAGCACGCGCGGCCGAAGCAAGTGATTCAGCGCCGACAGCGAGCCCAGTACACTCAGGCGGGCTAACTGCGCAGCTCAAATGAGTGAGTAGGTCTGTTTGGATGATAAGAGCCTGTGAGCCTTGTTTGTGGGTGCAATTACAGGGCGGTGCATTTCTGGGTTGGGAGCCTTAATTAGGACGCATAGAACGTACAATTGTGTTGAAGGAGAACTTGGTGCGAAGACCGCATTGTATACAAAACTATACAAAAAAAGCAAAAACAATTACAAGTTCGGCTAGCGGTGTGTTGAAATTGGTGTCTAAAGAGGAAATATTGTGCGTTCGCGGCGTAGTCTAAAGCGCGCGAGTCCCAATGCCCAGCGCCAAAAGTAGACAAACGAAGAACCCGGCCCGCACGTACACACGTACACCTATTTGACAAAAAGAAGTCCTCTGCTATTCCTTTGATTACAATCTGCTTGGAATTGGACTGCACAGCGGCTGCCCTGCGCGTCGTGAAGCCCAGCGCGCGCGCGCCCGCAGCGCGAGCACGTGAGCCGGCCGGTTGAGCTCACCAATTAGTAGTAGTGCCGGCGGCAGCTCCACCGGACAGGCACATCCAGCATGTTTGGCTTCCCCGAGCACCTCAGCGACTGGAATGCGCACCACTACCTGCGCATCTTCACGTTCATCATCGTGTACATAGCCGTGCGCCCGCTCGTGCAGAAGATGTACACGCGGCTCGGCGAGCGGCAGCGCGAGCGCGAGAAGGCGCAGTACGAGGACGAACAGATCCGCAAGCACCGGCAGACGCGCATCCGCGAGAAGCTCGGGATCGTGAGCGCCGACGGCTCCGACGTTCTCGAGCCCTCGGGCTCGTCCACGGCGCAGGTGCCCGCGGCGGCGGCGGCGGCGGCGGCCGTGCGCCAGCGCACGCAGCCACCGAAGGCGGCGGCCAGGAGCAAGAAGGACGAGATCACCGAGTCCATGGAGAGCGACGAGGACGTCTCGGATCTGCTGTCGTAATGCGGCCTACATGTATATACGTTAACCATTAGCGGAGGGCGCGCTTCGGCGCGGCGCCCGCGTCTATAAACTACACGCTGGTTATGAACTACACACAGTCGATCGCGCCTGCAGTAGCGACACGGCTTGCTGGCCCCGGACTATTTCCACGCGCGGCAGCCGCTGGCGGCGCCCGGCGTGTAGAGGTCTGTTCGCGCGGGGCGGGGCGACGGGCTGCTCGCGGACCGCAGTGGCGACGCGTAGCGTAGCGGCTGCGTCGACACGGGTGCCGAGGCCGGCGGCGGCGTATAGAGGCCGCTTGGCGCGGGCGCAGGCGCGGGCATCGCGCGCACGTCGTCGTACGCGGCGAGCGGGTACTCGATGCGCGCGGTCTGCACGGTAGCAATGGCCGCGTTCAGCACGTCCTCCATCTGCTGCTTGTAGCCGAGCACGGGGATGAACTGGCGCGGCAGCTCGGTCTGGCACTGTCGGCGGTACTGCTCGCCGGCGTTGTCCATCTGCATCTTCAGCCCGAGGCACGCGTTCTCGTGTACGGCCAGCTCGCCGGCTGCGAGCGTCTCGGCCTCGCACGTCGTGCGCGAGCCGTTGCCGGCCTCGATCTTGCGCGTTAAGCGGCGCCGCTCCTTGTAGAAGCGGCGGTCCGCAGCGGCCGCCTCCTCGGCCACGCGCTTGCAGTTCTCCTCGTAGTAGCCAAGGCTGCGGAACGCGCTCGTGAGGTCGGCGAGGATCTGCGTGAGCGTCGCGTCGGCCGCGTGCACGGGGTACATGGCCTGCGCGACGCAGAGAAGCAGCTCCTTCAGCTCGGGGTCGGCAAGGCGCGCCTGCCACTCGCGCGGGAACTTGGGTGGTGCGCCAAGCTGCGTGCTCCAGTTGCGCAGCTGGTCGAGCGCATTCTGTGCGGCGGCGCTGTACTTCTGGTGCGACGTCTGCAGCGCGCGCAGCGCGTTGCGCACGTCGGCTGCGGACGTGTCGTCCTTTCTCCAGAACGAGAGCTTGCGCGTGAGACGCTTCGCACGCGAGCTGGCCGAGTACACGGTGGGCGTGAGCGACGCGACGGTGCCCGGCGTCAGCGGCGAGCTCGAGGCGCAGCTGCCGGTCATCGTGAGCGGGCTGCGCGCGCCGGGCGACGTCGCGGGGGCCTCGAAGCGGTCCGGCAACATAGATACGTAAGTCAATGCAGCGTCTAGGCGCCGACCGTGCCGCGCAGTATAAATTAGGCTCGCGGACTCGACGCGCGGCGCCAGCGCGCGCTTGCCCGAACGGGCATGTCACCTTACCCTTGGCGCCAGAAGCGGCGCGCGCTGCGCGGATTATACCATAAGCGGCCCGCCGCGTGATTCGCGCAGGGCCAAGCTGGGCCCGACCAACGGCCTTCTTCGCCGGAGAGGGGGGGTCAGTGCAGCGGACGAGGAGCAGCGCGCCTTACACCTAAACACGACGCAGTGCCGGATGCTGCCCGCCTGGCAGGTCAGCCATTTTAGCCCCAAAAGGGCCGCGACTTCACAATACTTATAGCAGCAACAGCGCGCTAGCCCGGCTGCTGTTAAAGCCGCGACGAATCCTGCCGCTTTGAGGTAGGCCCCTTATCCTGTATCTCTGATTTAGTTACCCATAATTAGAACGTCACCCCTATTTTTGAAACTCCTACTTCGGTGCCCCTGATTGCGCTGCCTATTAGCTAAACTTTACAGCGGCGATTTCATGCTTGGCGCTGGCTGCCGCGCCGCCACGTAGGCGCGCAGCGCTTGGCGGCGCTTAGCAGCGCTTAGCAGCGCTAAGCAGCGCTTGACCTTTCTTGACCTTTCGCTAAAATTCTGGGGCGGGCTTTATCGCATTGCCTTGCCGCACCGCCCAATTACTCATTTGATAGGACCCGCGCCATGCGCGCGCGGCGCGGTGGTTTTCCCGGGCGCCCGCCTTCCCCGCATTAGTCGTATGCACCGCCTGCGAATGGTGGGAGTTCTTTTTGTTCTTTTCGCATCGTGGGCAGCGCGACAGGGCTAGGGCACAGCCCATAATGACTCTATTGTCCGGCCTGGAAAATTACAAAAGCCACACACCTCGAACCTCAACTGGGGCGCTCCGTGACAATGAACAAGGCACCAGCTATGACGAAGTTTGCGTCAAGGATACCTCAGCGTGGCATGTCAACATGTAGGCTGTCGCAGGCCGAGCTGTCGCGCAAATATAAGCGGTTCCCGCCCGTGGACCTGCCGAACCGGCAGTGGCCCTCGAAAACAATCACGAAGGCGCCGCGCTGGCTGGCCACGGACCTGCGCGACGGCAATCAGTCGCTGCCGGACCCGATGAACATCGACGAGAAGAAGGAGTACTTCGACATGCTCGTGAAGGCTGGCTACAAGGAGATCGAAGTTGCCTTCCCGTCGGCGTCGCAGGTGGACTTCGACTTCACGCGCTACGCCGTCGAGAACGCCCCGGATGACGTCGCAATCCAGGTGCTGAGCCCGTGCCGTGAGCCGCTCATTAGGCGCACGGTCGAGTCGCTCATGGGCGCGAAGAAGGCGATTGTGCACATCTACCTTGCTGCGGCGCCGCTGTTCCGCGACGTCGTGTTCAACATGAGCGAGGAGCAGTACCTGTCGATGGCCGTGAAGTCGACGAAGCTTGTGCGCGAGCTGACGAAGGACAACCCGGCGGCGCAGGACACGGAGTGGCAGTTCGAGTTCAGCCCCGAGGCGTTCAGCGACACGCCGCTCGACTTCTCGCTGAAGGTTTGTGAGGCCGTGAAGAAGGCGTGGGAGCCGACCGAGGCGAACAAGATCATCTTCAACCTGCCGGCCACGGTGGAGATGAGCACGCCAAACGTGTACGCCGACCAGATCGAGTACATCTCGACGAACCTGAGCGAGCGCGAGAAGGTCGTGCTGTCGCTGCACTGCCACAACGACCGCGGCTGCGCCGTCGCGGCGTCGGAGCTGGGCCAGCTGGCTGGCGCCGACCGCGTCGAGGGCTGCCTGTTCGGCAACGGTGAGCGCACGGGCAACGTCGACCTCGTCACGCTCGGCCTGAACCTGTACACGCAGGGCATCGACCCGAAGATCGACTTCTCGCAGCTCGAGAAGATGGTCGACGTGTCGGAGCGCCTGAACAAGATCCCCGTGCACCGCCGCGCGCCCTACGCCGGCTCGCTCGTCGTGTGCGCGTTCAGCGGCAGCCATCAGGACGCAATCAAGAAGGGCTTCTCGCGCCGCGACAACATGGGTGACAAGGTCAACGAGCAGCCGTGGCAGGTGCCGTATCTGCCGCTGGACCCCAGCGACATCGGCCGCACGTACGAGGCCGTTATCCGCGTGAACTCGCAGAGCGGCAAGGGCGGCGCCGCGTGGATCATTCTGCGCCAGCTCGAGCTCGACCTGCCTCGCGAACTGCAGGTCAGCTTCTCGAAGCACGTGCAGGCCGAGGCCGAGTTCAAGGACCGCGAGCTCAAGACGACCGAGATTGTTGAGCTGTTCGAGAAGCAGTACTTCCTGTCCGAGGACGCGACGTACCCTTACGACATCGTGGACTACGAGATCCACAACGTCCCGAACCACCCCGATGCGCGCGAGTTCGTTGGCACGCTGTCCGTGAACGGCGAGACGCAGCAGATCAAGGGCACGGGCAACGGGCCCATCTCGTCGTTCCTCAACGCCCTCGAGGAGCACCTTGGCTACGAGTTCGACGTCGAGCGCTACCAGGAGCACTCCATCGGCAAGGGCTCGGCCACGAAGGCCGTCTCGTACCTGCAGATGGCCTACAAGAAGAAGGGCACGGACGAGGTCGCGACGGAGTGGGGCGTCGGCATCGACCAGGACATTTCGCGGGCGAACATGAAGGCGGCGCTGTCCGTCGTGAACCGCATCTTCGCCTAGACGCCTGTCTAGTCTAAAAATAGTACCTTCATAACGAGCCCGGCTCCTTAAACGGCGCCGTGCCTAAAAAACTTGTGCAAAACAGAACAGCCTTAATTTTACTTCAAGTAACTATGCGCGAGTGCCGCGTCTGCTCAGCAGTGCTCAGCAGTGCTCAGCAGTGCTGCGTCTGTGCGTGCGCGCGCCGAGCCAAGCCAGGCACGCACGACTCTCGCGGCAAAAATAGATGTGGGCTCAGCTCCTTCTCTTTATTTATATGTGTGCTTACGTTTAGTGGCTGTACAGGTGCCGCTGTAAATACGACTGCACACAAGCCGTACGCATAAGAAGCCGCGGCTCAGGCGGCGCATGCCTGTCAGCGATGGCGCTCGCGCGCCCGTATTCTAGAAGATCCTAACAAGTATTTTTTTTTACGTGGCGATTCTGTTTTCATGACGCGCGTCCTCTGCATGCATCGATGACTCATATGCGCATAGCCGCATTGCATAGATTTGCATGGCGCGCGCTAAGGCGGAGCCGCGCTAAGGCGGAGCCGCGCCATGAGAGACCACTAAGCGCCGTGGTCGCGTATACGCATATGCACTTCGACTGCGATATACTCATTAGCTACTTATCGGGCTGTTCTTAGCGAGGGGCGGGACTCGCCGTCTCGGCTTATTCTGTTGCAGACTGCTGCTGTGTGAGCTTAATATTGCGTGCTATGTCGGCGCAGAACGCGAGAAACGACACCTGCGAGGCCGAAAGCCCAGTCAATAGTCAACATGACAACAGCACGGTATTCTAGGGATTTATGACGGCGTCTCTGCGGCCGAGGCTTAAGCAGCTTAAGCGGCTTGAGCAGCCTTACGCGCGAAATTAGCTGTTCGTCTCGAGCGCGCGACACACCTCTTAGTTTCTTATTTTAGAATAATCTGAATCTTGCTCGCCTAGCCGTATCGTGAAGAAACGGCTATCGGCATGCGATTAGTGAGGGTGACAAATCAGGGGCCGCGGCGCGTGCGGAGCCTCTTTGCCCCTAGCCGAATAAAATAAGATTTGGGGCGTGTGGGTACGGGCGGGCACCTAAGTTTAGCTCGCTAAAGGCGGGCCGTACCTGACACATAAGAGAGCCACCGTGCTAGAGGTCGCGGAAATTGTGCAAATCAATCATAGGCGTAGTGCACTGTACATAGCTAGATCGTGGCTTCGCAGGCTATCGCGGAGGGCTCGGCACGTTGGAGAAAAAGGACATGCATAGACTCAGATAACGATATGAGAAGGTGCCTAAAAATAGGATGACTAACTCGCGCAGAATACATGACTACTATGCAGCAAAACCCTGGCGCGTGCGGCGCCGCAAATCAAACGGCCATACTACCACGTACGGTCTGTGTTCGTGGCGGCGACGCGAAACGCTCTGCGGTTTTCGACACTCAGACGCCCCGATTACGCCTAAGCACGTGGTAGTGAAGAAATAGTAGGGCAAGGATCGTCTTTCGCGCGCTCGCGAGGTAACACGACGCTGCGGGGCCCGCTGAGTACAGGCGTGGAGTCCCAACTCGAGCCCCACATGTGCGACCCAACGCTCGATGCGATCCGTACATAACATGGTTGCCGAGCCCCGGGAAAAAATATAGACGCGGTATGCGGCATTTTCTTGTGTGCTTGTCTGTCAAAAATCTCGCTTCGAGCCGCTCGCTCCTTTTTCCGAGTCCCGGCAAACGCCATGCAGCCGTTCTATACATACCCCAGCCCTGGCGCTAACCCGCTCTTAACTTGAGAGCAAAGCCAACTGGGCCCCTGCAGAGCCCGTACCCTTGAGTACCTCGTGGGCCCCCCTCGCGGGCGTGAGCAAGCCCAACCGCGGTGTTCACCGCGAGAGCGGGCAAGGCGACCTTAGGCGCCACGCGTTGCTCCCGAGCGGGCGATGGGCTCTGCCGCGCGCGAGTAGGAGGGGATGCTGCGAACTTATAGAGCTGTGCATCTAGTCTTGCCGGGTTCCGTTCGCGCAGGTTCGGGTTGTTCCGAGCATTGAGGGGCGGTCCCCTCAATAAGCGCTCCCCACTTTACCAGTACGGCACTCAAGCCATTGTCGCGAGCCTGGAAGCCCACGTACTGCACGTGTCACCTAACCCAATGCATGGTGGGCACGTGGTAGAATTTTTTTCTGTTTGTGGCTCCGCGGGTGCATTGCAGGTAAGTGTAGGGTGGTGCATATATAATAAATTGGCACGCTCCGGTGAATTTTACGTTCGGACAAAACCTTTCACCACCGATTCATACTTTATAAACCCCACGCGAGCATCGTTTTGCAGCTCAGTGAGGAAAACAGAGTTATTGCCGACCATAGTCCTCTGACTCTTTCGTACTCGCCACCGCCAGACGCTACGAACCCACGGTATCCATTCATTACTACCACCGGAAAAATCATGTCCAGCGCAGGGTGGACTCCAGAATTCTGCACGGTCTGCTACAAGCAGTGCCCGCACGGCGACGTGTACTGCTCGCCGGCATGCCGTGACGTGGACTCGACCGGCCAGGCGCCGGACTTTGTCCACGACAGCGAGAACAGCGCCTACGGCGCGGCCGAGCACGAGGCCGTGACGGACAACTCGGAGTACGACGACGACGACGACGAGATGCCGCATCTATGGCTCACGAAGACACGCAGCAACGACGTCGTGCCGCTACGCGCCGTGAAGAGCCAGCCGCGCCGCCGCGAGAACGGGCACTTTCTGTACGAGAGCCCTATGCTGAAGCCGACGAGTGCGGCCGCGCATGGCAGCAGCCAGCAGGCTGCGTCGCCGCCGCTGTCGCCGCTACTCATTCCGACGACGCGCCCGGCCACGCCGGAGCTGCACATGTCCGTGCAGTCGGTGAACACGTACAAGCGCTGGCTCGCTGATAGTGCGGTGTGAACGGCTCATTCATCCCGCCCCGTACCCCCCACAAAAAAATGTCGACTGCGTCTGCAGACGTCTTCATCATCATCACGCAGAAATATTTAGCACGGAGCAGGCTCTCCTGCTATACTATTTCTTGCTTGCTCAAGCGGTTCGACAGAGCTGGCCTCGGCCGAACCAGCCGCTCACATCTGCTTCTCTTCTTCTATCGCCGATTTTTCTTTTTTCTTTTACTTGATCTTAGATATCTATGTCTGCATATGTTTGCGTTTATGTTATTATGTGTTACGCGTTCCACTTGTGTTCATGATTTCGAAAGCTAGAGTTTGTCGCTGTAAATTAGTACACCCAAGCTGCCGGCGTCGAACTAATGATGGAACAAGTGATGCAGAGCAATCGTACACTATTAGCGCGTACGCAGCACAAACAAGTACGCAGCAAAAACAAGTACGAGCAAGGCAGAAAGCACTAACGAGGTAGTTGAAGCATGTTGCGGATAGTAAACGGAATGGGGGCAGCACAACAACAACGTATATCGAGGACACCGCGATGCGGCAGCACATCATGCACTGAACATAAATAAATAAGCTAGATCTATATAGCGTACGTAGTTTTCACATGAGCAAAAACCGCGTGCCGAAACAAATGCATACAAGCAGAAAAAAAATTCTAAGTATGTAACAATTAGGCTCTCTGCCCTTCGGGCGCACTCAAGCTTGTGGCGCCTATCTAAACGCTGAGCTTCGCCTCCTGCTCGCTCACATGGTGGCGGTGCTCCTCGAGCGCCTTTGCAACCGTCACCTTCACGAACTTCTCCGTCTGCTGCGGCGCGCGGCCGACGAACGTGGACGGGTCGAGCAGCGAGTCGAGCTGCGCGTGGATGGGCGCGAAGTAGGCGTCGTTGCGCACGCGCTCGATGAGGTCGTTGTCGCCGCCCTGCTCCTTCACGACGGCCGCGGCCTCGTGCGAGAGCACGCGAATGCGCTCGTGGCACTCCTGGCGGCTAGCGCCGGCCGTGACCATGGCCATGATGATGTTCTCCGTGGCCATGAACGGCAGCTCGGCGTGGATGCGGCGCTCGATGACCTTCGGGTACACGACGAGACCGGACACGATGTTCAGCAGCGTGGACAACACGATGTCCGTCGTGAGGAAGGCACCCGGCAGCGACACGCGGCGGATGGCCGAGTCGTCGAGCGTGCGCTCGAACCACTGCACGCCGGCCGTGGCGACGGCCTCCTGGAAGCACGACTGCAGGTGCCGCGACAGCGAGCACACGCGCTCGCTGCGCATCGGGTTGCGCTTGTAGGCCATGGCGGAGCTGCCGATCTGCGTCTTCTCAAACGGCTCCTCGATCTCCTTCAGGTTCGCGAGCAGGCGGATGTCCGTGGCCAGCTTGTGCGCGGACGCGCCGAACGAGGCGAGCGGCGCCAGCACGTCGATGTCGATCTTGCGCGAGTACGTCTGGCCCGTGCACGGGTACGCATAGTCGAAGCCGAGCAGCTCCGTCACGCGCTCGTCAAGGGCCTCGACCTTCGCGTGGTCGCCATTGAACAGCGCCAGGAACGACGCCTGCGTGCCCGTCGTGCCCTTCACGCCGCGCAGGCCGAGGTCTGCGCGCGCGCGCTCGAAGTTGCGCAGGTCCCACAGCAGCTCCTGGATCCACAGCGTCGCGCGCTTGCCCACGGTCACGAGCTGTGCCGGCTGGAAGTGCGTCCAGCCGAGCGCGGGCATGTCCTTGTACTGCAGCGCGAACTGCGATAACCGGTCGATCACGTTCACGAGCTTCGGAATCACGATGTCCAGAGCCTCGCGCAGGAAAATGAGGTCCGCATTGTCCGTCACGAAGCACGACGTCGCGCCGAGGTGGATGATGCCCGCCGCGGCCGGCGCCTCCACGCCGAACTGGTGCACGTGCGACATGACGTCGTGGCGCACAATCGCCTCCTGCTCGCGCGCAGCCTCGATGCCGGCCGGCGTGATCGTGAGGTGCGCCTTCATCTGTTCGAGCGCCTCGTCCGTGATGTTCGGAATGCCCAGCTCCTTCTCGGCCACGGCGAGGTTGTACCACAACTTGCGCCACGTCGAGTACCGCGTCTCGGCCGAAAACAGGTGCGACATCTCCTTGCTCGCGTAGCGTGCCGACAGCGGCGTCTGGTACGTGCTGTAGTCCATTGTTCAAGTTTTGCGCGCGGTGCCGGGGGGAAGGTGGTTGGCAGGCTGAAAAAAACTGTTAGTGTGTGCAGGCCCCGGGCCGCGCACGCGTGAGCTGCCCGCCACTAAGCGTATCTAGGCGCGAACGAGTTATCAAGATCGGCAATCAACCGCTGGAGAGACCCAGTTTTATTATCCCGCGCCAGCGCTCGCCGTAGCACGGTCTCGGGGTAGGGGCACATGCATGTTTAATTAGATTGATGTCGAACATGACGAATTCGGAAGGCGCGACGAAAATGAAAGAAAGCACGCATTTCTGGTGCGGGCCAAACCACGGCGTCGCGGATGAGTGGATGGCTGCGCGAGTGGCGTGCGACGCGGCGGCGCTCACGCAATTCCGCCAGGCCTGCTGGCCTGCTGCGCTTTTCCCGACCTACGCTGCACGACACACACTGCGGTGCGCAGCGCGCAAAGTTGCGAGCTCCTCCACCCCCCCGCCATTCATAGATTCGCATACGCTCGTGAGACGCTGTAAACTTGTGAGTGCATAAGTGCAGGGTAGCTGCAGCAGCTGGGGCGAACCCTCAGGTTTGCCTTCGTTAATTATGCACCTATTTTCTATGATCGGCTGGGACGAGAAACCCTATGTTCGAAAGCGGCACTTCGCAGGTGCCCGAATCCGGCGAATTCCGCGCTCAGCGCGCACCTACGAGAACGAAATGCAGCTTATTGTGATGAGAAAAATCAGCGGTTTGTTTTGCCGACAAAAATTGGGCGCCAGGCGCTACGTGCGTGACTTCTTGGCGCCGGCTAACGCGTGTGCACATGGCAGCCTTGCTTACCACATGCGCGATCGTCAAACCCGGGGTGCAGGGTAGTGCGGGCCTGTCAATATACCGCCGAAAGGCTCCTTGCCGATGAGCTTGCACAGGCCCGATGGCGCTCCCGCGTTTTAGCGCCAGCATTTTAGCAGAGCTAGGAGAAGAGCCTGCCGCCTGGATTCCCGCGGTTGCGCGCGCCGGCCCCAGCCGTAAGGCTCTTCTGAGACATTTGTCGTCGCCGTTATGCGCAGTGACGCTGGTGTATATTATGACAGGGCAGGGGTCGCGTGTATGCAAGACAGTTCCGCTTATCTGCCGCTTTTCCCCTGCACGGCTGGCGGACAACGATAGGTTCGAGCTCTGACTCGGTGTAGATGCCCCAGCCCTTGGGCGGCAGACCAGGAATCCATTATAAACCGGCCTAGTCCGGCGCAGTTGTTGCGCTCTACTGAATCCGGCGCCAAGCTCGTTCTCCTGCAATGTTGGCCAATACACAGCCGCCATGGCCCTGCGCACTGCCCCTCGAGCCTCCAGCTATGCCGTCCCCGGACTCGACTGCCGCCAGCACACTACGTGCCGCTTTCGGCTTCGGTGCCGTGCCGCCGACGTCGCGCTCCGTCGCCGCACCGTTCTGCACTACGGAGGAGAGCCTGCCGCTGAGCGCACTCAGGTTTCTGACGCCCAGCACACAAGCATCCGAGCCGCCGACCGACGCGCCTTCTCGGGGAGCAGTGTCTCCGCAAGAAAGCAAAGAAGTAAGCTCGTCCGGCGCGGAATCCAGGCGAGTGGCTAGCGAACAGCCGAGCAGCACACTGAGCCAGGGCAGTAACAAGTCTGTGCACCAGTCTCCCGGCAATTTAGCGGGCCAGCCCAGTACCAAGCCCACTCCTCCTCCTAGCAGCGACGTGGGACGTAATGTAAGAGCGCAGTCCACGAGCGAAACGCTCAATGCGTCACCCAACGTGCGAGCGGCCCCGCCGCCAAGAGCCTCACCACCAACAGCGCCATCGCTCGCGCCGCCCGCCGGCGAGCTAGGACCGGCGGCGGCGATTCCTACGATGGCGGCATTTTATCCGGGCCTGCAAAACGGGTCAGAGCTGAGCTTCGCACAGCTCGCGTTGATGCTCAAACTCAGCGAGCTGGGGTTACCTCAAGCACTCGCGGCGCCCCCGCGTGCACCAACAGCGAACGACTTCGGACAGCAACAACCGCTACAGCAGCAGCAGCAGCAGCAGCAGCAGCAGCAGCAGCAGCAGCACCCTCAGCTCCAGGGCCTGCAGCAGCAGCAGGAGTGCGAGCAGATACAGCAGCAACTGCAACTGCAACTGCAGCAACAGATCCTGCAATGCCAAATGCAGCTGCAAGCCTCGAATTTGCAGTCTTCGCCGTTGCAGTCTTTGCCATTGCAGTCCTCGCCGTTGCAGTCTTCGCCGTTGCAGTCCTCCCCGTTGCAGCCTTCGCCATTGCAGCCTTCGCCACTGCAGCCTTCGGCTTTGCAGCCCTCGCCGCTGCAGTCTTTGCCGTTACGGCCTTCGCCTCCGCAGTCTTCGCCTGTGCAGCCCTCGCCAGTGCAGTCCTCTCCGTTGCAACTGCCATTCGTGCCTGCTCAGCATCAGTATCTGCAGCAGCAGCACTCACCGCCGCAGAAGCAATGGCAGTCCCTGCGCTGGCAGGCTCCAATGCAGCCGGCGCACTTCGAGCCCAAGTCCTCAGGCGCAGCGTCGGGCTCAAGCAGCCAGATCCTGTCGCCGCTGCCCGAACAGGCTTATGCTCAAATGCCTACTGGGGCCGAGACTCAGCCGAGCCCGCGAGCCACCATCCCCTGCACGCCACGCAAACCGGCTGCGCCGCGGCCGAAGCGGTACACGATCCAGGAAGTCGCGCTTGCTACTGACAGCCCGCGTCGCACGGCGCCGCAGGCCGCGCGCGGCAGCTCTGTGCGGCGGGCGAGCGAGCAGAACTTCTGCGCCGTTGTGGATGGCCAGACGCTGCGTGCCGCAGAACCCGGTGCCATTGACCCGAAGAGCGGCAACATTGCCGTGCGCGAGCCGTTTCCGTTCGTCAAAAACTACATGCCATACCCAGTCACGCAGCCGGCCGTGAACCCGTTCGCCAACATACCGGCTCCAGCCGTAGCACGGTTGCCCAGCGGCAGCGGCAGCAGCAGCGGCAGCAGCGGCAGCAGCGACAGCAGCGGCAGCAGCGGCAGCAGCGGCAGCAGTAGCAGTACTCCATACGTGCCGCGGCAGACGCGGAAGCGCCAGGCGCCTGGCGTGTGCACGCGCGAGACGGGGTCGTGCCGGTGCCAAGCGTGTGTCGAGGAGGAGCTGCGGGCCAGCAACTGCTTGCGTGCACAGCTGCGCCAACAGCAGGACTCGGCCAAGCGTCCCAAACAGAAGCGCAGTGAGGCCATGCCCAGCATTGTTGGCGTGCCCTTAAAGGACTTCTTGCGCACGTCGTCGCCGCCACCGAGCACGCCGCGCCGCGCCGCAGCCAGCCACCGCAAGGAACCCACGCCGCCGAAGCGCCGCGGGCGCCCGCCGCGCCGCCGATTAGGCCGTCCGCGGAGGCTGGGCTCTGCTGCCGACGACGCAGCGGCTGGTCGTGTGTCTTTTAGCGAGCCCACTAGCCCGCCCGACACGCCGTCGGGTACTCCGGAGTCGCAACTTCCGCCCGTGGTGCAGCCACTGCCCACAGCAGGCGCACCGCAGTAAGCAGAGCCGCTGGCCGGCTCAGCAGCGGCGGGAGCCCAACTCGCGCAGAGCGCAGAGCAGCGTTTGCCGATATTACGCATTCCGCGAAGACAACGCGCAGCTGCGCACATTTAACACTCTTTGAGATATTCCTTTTGTTTATTTTCAAACCTATTAACGACTCATGTATCTAAACTTATCGGCTTTACGACGCGCGCTTCTTGGCCAAGCGAAAGTGCACTTCTAAGTACCACGCGGAGTGCACATGAAAGCGGGTGTACTCGAGAGGGTTAGATAGCCTATCTATGTAACTCTGAACTGCTTTTGAATTGAGCCGCGGAAAACACACATAAAGACTTTTAAGGGAGCCATGGCGCTAAGTACACACGGGATTTCGCTGCGCGGCCGTCTCTGCCTGCCCAGCGGCGTATTACTCATGACGAGCGGCGCGGCTGACGCAGCGCCGCGGCGGCCTCCACAAACCAGAGGGCCGGCCTGCTCCCACCACGCGCAACTACCAACCACATATCCACAAGCGGCGTAGTAGAGAGCTCCTCCTATGTCCCCGCAAGTGATCTCGCTCGGGCCCGAGCCCATTGCCGACCACGCGTTCAACGACGACCACTCGCTGCTGGCGGTCGCGCGCAGCAACGAGGTGCAGCTGTACTACGACCTAGGCCGCTCGTTTGAGTTCGGCACGCAGCTGCGCGGGCACGACAAGATCGTGACGGCCGTGGATGTGAACGCGAACAACGAGATCGTGACGTGCTCGCAGGACCGCAACGCGTTTGTGTGGAAGGCGCAGAGCGACGGCTCGTGGAAGCCGACGCTCGTGCTGCTGCGCATCAACCGCGCCGCCACGTCCGTGCGCTGGTCACCCGACGGGCGCAAGTTCGCTGCGGGCACGGGCGCGCGGCTCGTTGCCGTGTGCTACTTCGACGCCGAGAACGACTGGTGGATCTCGAAGCACATCAAGAAGCCGCTCAAGAGCACCGTGCTCAGCGTCGCATGGCACCCGAACAGCGTGCTGCTTGCGTGCGGGTCGACGGACGGCCATGCGCGCGTGTTTTCGGGCTACATTAAGGGCGTCGACAGCAAGCCCGAGCCGACGCTGTGGGGCGAGCGCCTGCCGTTCCAGACGCTGTGCGGCGACTTCACGGACGACGCACAGGCGTGGGTGCACGACGTCGCGTTCTCGCCGAGCGGCGACGCACTCGCGTGGGTTACGCACGACTCGAGCGTGCTTGTGGCCTATCCGGGCGGCGCCGAGCAGCCGCCGCGCGCCGTGGTGCAGATCTCGAGCTCGTTCCTGCCCTTCCGCTCGCTCGTGTGGACGCGCGAGGACGAGCTCGTGGCCGCCGGCTTCGACTGCCACCCCGTCGTCTTCAGCGGCGACGAGTCTGGGTGGAGCTACTCGTACAGCATTGACGACCCGCAGGCTGCGAAGAAGGCCGGCGTCGCCACAGAGCAGAGCGCCATGCACATGTTCCGCGAGCTCGACCTGAAGGGCACGCAGAACGCGTCGACGCGGCTGCCGACCGTGCACCAGAACGCCATCCAGACGCTGCGCCTGCATGGCAAGAAGAAGATTTCGTCGTCGGGTGACGGGCAGGTCGTCATTTTCGACGCGTGAGCTGTGCAGCCAGTCGCTTGGCTCCGTAAGCCGAATTGTGCCTGCGCAGCGCAGACAAAGTGCTGTCGCAGCGGCCCGCGGTCGAGACTTACTCTTGAAGCTCACTCTCGACGGCCCTGCCTGCTCACTCGTCGTTTGGGTGAAACGCTCGCCTAAGGCTCGTCAGGCATTGTGCTTGAGCATGCGGCGGATAGAACTTGAGCCGGCCCCGTGCTGTCAAGGAGCAGTCAAGGAGCAGGTAGATGCGGAGTTAAAAAAAAATATATATATACTACTACTGGTACTACTAAAAGAAGAAACCTGAGCAAGCGTTCAAGGGCCCCGAGCTAGATGCGAGTTAGGTAGGACCCGCGGAGAGTAGCACTTTCTGCGCAAAGTGGTTGGCGGTGTTGGCAAAAAACATGACTCGCCTGTGCCGTGTGGGGACGGGAGGCGGGGGTGACTCAGCAGCGTATCAGAAAATACCTGCAGCGATCGCGTTAGGCTCTATCTCAGCGAAATATGTTGTACCTGTCGTGGCTGTACGGCATTCTGCTGTTTGTGGACATTGGGCTGCTGCTCGCGCAGCTCTACTTCATCATCATGTACTCGGACCTCGAGGCCGACTACACGAACCCGATGGAGCTGTGTGAGACGATGGACTTTGCGCTGCCCCTCGAGGCCTACGCGCAGGGCGCCGTGTCCGGCGTGCTGCTGCTGTCGGGCGAGTGGCTGTCGTTCTTCCTCACCCTGCCGTGCGTGCTCTACAACGTGTACCAGTACACGCAGACGCGGCTGCGGTTCGACGCGACGACGATCTTCAAGACCGTGCGCATGCACCGCATCGAGAGCATTGTGAAGCTCATCTACTACTTCATCTTCTTCTGCTACCTGCTCTACTGCATGATCTGGGCGCTCGTGCAGTACACGGACACTCTGTAAAGCCGTCGCGCGCGAGCGTGGGCGCGAGCGTGGGCCCGGTGATGGCGAGCGAGTAGCATAATGGTTAGCGTTAGTTGGCTTGAGATTCCGTTTGATAGTGTCTGCTCTGAAAGGCGGCTGCGCGTGGCGCCGTTCTCAGCTCCGCAGCTCAGCGTCTACGCGGGCGGCTGCATAAACATCTATTACAATTAAGTGAATGCAGGAACAAGAGTGACAAACGCAGCAGTCTTGACGCCCTGCCAAGGCGGCTGCGTTTGGCGGCTGCGTTTGGCGCCGCTTGAATCTGCGTGGCAATTCTGGTAGTTTCGTGCTGGGCCTACTTTTCGTGCCGGGCGTTGCCCCGGCTCGCCATACGCGGAGTGCCTTTGCTGCTCGGGCAATTACACGCCACGCAGCTGCCGCTGGTTAGCAAGAAAGGAAGGGGGCCGGCCCGAAGGATGGCGGCGCGGTTCGCAACCCACTGCGCGCTTAGCCGGCGTCAGCCAATTCGGCTCGCATTCCCTTTTTCGTTAGCTTTTGTTTATATACTACTAGGCCAAGCCGAGGCTGGGCTGCGCTACACCCTCTTTTTGTTATGTACCTTGCTTGCGGGACCGCCCGCAGGCGCGACGTATTGCCAAGCCACAAAACCGCCTCAGCTGTTTTTAGCCTCCTCGCAAGCGGTGCGTGTGAACCTGTCAGGGGACAACCATGTGGGGCTAGGTTTATGCACGGTTTTAAAAATAGTCGGCCGCGGCCAGCGGCACTCGTCGCGGCCGTGCGCGCTATGGCGCGCGGACGACGTGCCAAACCAATAATTTACAGTGCCGGCTCGCGAGCTCGGAAACGGGCGCCAAAAACCCGGCTGCTGACGCGCGTGCGGGGCAGCCGGTGGAACGCGGCCGCGGTGGGTGGCTCACGCGAAGCTCCTCAGACGCAGCCACGTAAGCAGTGACAAACGGTGCTGGGCCCGCGGGCGGTGTTTTTTGGGCTGCCAAAAAAGCTTTCGCGAACCACATGCAACCCAAGGCGCTAGCGATTGCGTGTGTTCTGGCTTGCTCGACGCTCGTGCTTGCGCAGCAGGTCGGCGTGCCGGGCGACCAGAATAGCACGTCGGCGCTCGGCCAGCAGGGCCCTACGACTTCGAGCGTGAGCGTGCCCGTGTCGTCGTCCACGGCGCCGGCGTCGCCCTCGGACTCGACGTCGTCGCCCCCAACGAGCGACCAGTCGTCGTCGCGGACAACAGGCGCGTCGAGCTCGGCGTCGAGCCCGGCGTCGAGCTCGCAGAGCTCTGATGCAAACTCGCAGACGAGCAGCACGCCCGCGTCGCAGTCCTCGTCGGCAACGGCCGCGCCGTCGTCAAGCACGTCGAGCTCGCCCGCGTCGTCCACGGTGCCTGCGACGGCGTCGTCGAGCACGGCTAGCCCCAGCACGAGCAGCGGCAGCACGAGCAGCGGCAGCACGAGCAGTGGCACGAGCAGTGGCACGAGCAGTGGCACGAGTAGCGGCACAAGCAGTGGCACAAGCAGTGGCACAAGCAGCGGCACGAGCAGCGGCACGAGTAGCGGCACGAGCAGCGGCACGAGCAGCGGCACAAGCAGCGGCAGCAGCAGCGCCACGTCGTCGGCGTCGAGCACGGCGTCGAGCTCGGCAACCAGCAGCGACTCGCGCAGCTCGGCAACGACGTCCTCGCCGAGCACATCGTCCGGCTCGAGCTCGGCGAGCTCTGAGTCGCGGTCGCGCACGGACGCGTCGACGAACACGGGAGGCCTTGTCACGTCGGGCACGAACGTGTTCCAGACGCAGACGGTGAGCCAGGAGGGCTCGACGGTCACGCAGGTGAAGACGGTGTCGGCGTCGTCGGCGTCGGCGGCGTCTTCGGCGTCGCCCGCTTCGACGTCCTCGAGCGCGGCGGCGACGAACACGCCCGTCAGCAAGTCGAACTCGTCGTCGCACACGGGCCGCAACGTCGGCATTGGCGTCGGCGTCGGCGTCGGCGTGCCTGTCGTCGCGGCCGTGGCCGGCGGCGCGTTCTTCCTCATGCGCAGGCGCCGGCGCCAGGCGTCGCTGTCGCCGCACGTCGAGGACAAGGACGAGGACCCGTTCCGCGCGAACGTTGACCAGTACCACACGAAGAACCAGGCGGCCAACTTCTAGATGTCGTCACGCGAGAGCGCGAGACTGGCTTCTAGCTGTGAGCGTGCGCGCGCGTGCGCGCGCGCGCGCTGGCCATCGTCAGCCTGGTCCCGTGGACACATCAAGCTTCTTGCGTTGGGCCTGCGCTGCGCGGCCCTGCGTGGAAACCTCTGTTGACAGGCTAATCGATCCACAACGAGTGATGGCCGCCCTTGCATGCGCGGCCGCTTGTTTCGCACTGTTGTACGCTGCTACGCCAGCCCTAGCATTGAGGCGCCGTGCGCCCCCGCGGGCCGCGGCGCCGCCCCCACCCTGTTGCATTTCTCCATTCAAAACGTAAGTAGCACCCCCGCTGTACTATACCCGCCTTATACTGTTTTTGCCATTATATACTGTTTTTGCCCGGCGAGCGTAGGTTGGCGCGGGCTTAATTCAATTCGACTTAATTTAGGTTTTAGTGGCAGCAGCAGCAGCAGCGGCTGCCCGCGGCCTCGGACCGCCCCTGCCAGTTTTGGCCGTATGGAGGCGCCCGATGGCGAGCAGTTGTGGCCGGCCTGCTGCGGGTTTGGGCAGGCGCTCGCAGTCAAACTTTAGAATGCTTGCCCGATTCGTAGTGCCGCTTGCGCTGCGCGGCGTGCGGCAGGCCCCGCGCGGGCTGCGGCCGCTCGCTGCGGCCCG
>JANIVK010000140.1:0-19151 GCA_030555795.1 Entelexis sorbosivorans | reverse complement strand
AGTTTTAAGAATCATTAAGTAATATTAATGATTCATTTATTAAATTATATTATGAATAATTTAATATTTTAGTTCTAACCAATTGCAGCATTGCACAGGGCCGGTTCAACTCAATGCACTTGTCGCACACGAGCGAGCGCTCGGAGAACTGGCAGCGCGTCTTCAGCGCGCGGCAGCCCTCGCACGCCTTGATCATGCGCCCGCGGCGCTTGCGCGGAGCTGAACCCGCAGGGCCGGTCTTCCCTCCACCGGTAGCCATTCACGGCGCTCACACGTTCGCGTTACTTACTTCAACTAAGGCCGCGACAACGGGGGCCTGACGTGCCGGTACTACTGGTGAGATCAGAGATCGCCGGTGCGCTGCCCTGCAGGGTCCTCACGTCATCATGTCCCACGACGCAGGGTCACGGGGCCCGGCGGCCTTAATTAGGAGCGGGCCGCGCGGAGAAGGCGCGCCACCGCGCGCCGCACTTATGCACTAGCACCGTATCGGCGAGACGAGGCGAGACGGCCCAAGAATTGGCGCCTGACCGGTCTCGAAGTCAATTTGCTGGCTGCTTGCTCTTGCTCTGGCCGGGCGGCGGCTCGTCAGCGCACAGGGTAGCTAGCTTAGCTGTCTTATTCGCCAGCCATTGACAAATGCGCTTTGTAAGGCGGTCGCGCTTGGGTGTGTAAGTCGTGCGCGCAAGCTGGGCGCGCAACTAAGACCGCGCACGCACGTCTTGCTTCGGGCCCTGCATATAAAGAAGAATTGTCATTGGTGGACGGCGGCCTCCTTCTCAAGATTAGATAGCTAGCAGGTGTGCCTTTCTGTGCGCGGCCAACCAGCGGTTCATTAGATTCCGATCGTGCCCCTTGCATACAGCAACCTTGCATTCTCGTCCATGACAGCAGCCCCCACGAAGCCGCGCATTGTCGTTGTTGGCGGTGGAGCCGGCGGCATTGAATTGGCCACGCGGCTCGGCCGGTCGCTAGGCAAGCACGAGAAGGCCGATGTCGTGCTCGTAGACCGCGACCCAACGCATGTGTGGAAGCCGCTGCTGCACGAGGTTGCGACGGGCGCCATGAACGCAGACCTTGACGAGGTCTCGTACCTGAGCAACTCGCACGCGAACCATTACCGCTTCCAGCTCGGCAGCCTGTGCGACATTGACCGCGACGCGCGCAACATCACGCTGTCGGCGATCAGCGACGACGAGGGCAAGCCCGTGCTACCCGAGCGCAAGCTGAACTACGACTACCTCGTGCTGGCCATCGGCTCCGTGAGCAATGACTTCGGCACGCCTGGCGTGCGCGAGTACTGCTACTACATGGACAGCGCGCACGAGGCCGAGCACTTCCGCCAGGCGCTGCTCTACACGTTTCTGCGCGCGAGCCAGCGCAAGACACCCGAGGAGCGCGAGGTCAAGGTCGCCATTGTTGGCGGCGGCGCGACGGGCGTCGAGCTGTCGGCCGAGCTCTACAACGCGATTGAGGTCATCAACACGTACGACGAGCTCGTGCACTCGCCGCGCGAGCTGAAGGTGCACCTCATCGAGGCTGGCCCGCGCCTGCTTGGCGCGCTCGACGAACGCGTGAGCCGCAGCGCGCACCACGAACTCGACAAGCTCGGCGTCGAGGTGCACACGGGTACGCAGATCGCGAAGGCTGACGCCGAGGGGTTCGTCGCTGCCGACGGCTCGCGCATCAAGGCCGACATCAAGGTATGGGCGGCCGGCGTAAAGGCGCCGAGCATCTTCAAGCAGCTCGGCTTCTCCACCGCGCGCAACGACCAGATCAAGGTCAAGCCATCGCTGATTAGCGAGGACGACCCGCGCATCTTCGCGCTCGGTGACTGCGCGAACTGTATGCAGCCGAACAACAAGCCCGTGCCGCCGCGCGCGCAGGCGGCCCACCAGCAGGCGACGCACCTCAACAATAACTTGCAGCGCCTGCTTAAGGGCCAGGAGCTGCTGCCGTACCACTATCGCGACCTCGGATCCCTTGTGTCGCTGTCGCGCTTCCAGACGTTCGGCAGCCTCATGAGCGGCGCGTCGAGCCGCGGCCTCTTCATCGAGGGCTGGCTGGCGCGCAAGTCGTACACGTCGCTCTACCGCATGCACCAGGTCGCCATCTACGGTGTGTCCCGCACGGCAGCCCAGATCGTCGTCGACCAGATCAACAAGTGGTTGCGCCCGCGCCTGAAGCTGCACTAGCCAGCCGCGCGTGCCGCCTGCGTGCAGTGGATAGACACTGCAGTTATAGACACAGCAAACTATAGACGTTTCCTGGGGTCTGTAAATAAGTAGCTCTAGGTTCCAACAAGAGGAAAAAAGAAAATAAATACGAAGGAACACCAGCGTAACCTTGAATTGAGTGCTCAGCAGCGTGCGCGCCGGGCGGGCCTGCCCTAGTCGCCGGGCGCGTCGCGTCGCGTCTGTCTAGGCAGCAGTCACGATGCAGTCGGCGCGGCTCGCTGCCGCTGTGCGCGACTAGCTTTTCATGGCCTGAACACGGACGTTTCTCCCTGTAGACAGCGCGTATCACATTATTAGCCTAGAGAGCGTTATTCGTGGTATATAGCAAGCTGAAACCCCGGCTGCGACGCGCGCGCGGCCACGTCGAACGGGGCGCTCGTATTTTGCCGCCTGCGGGTGGCGACCGGCGCGGCGACCGGCGCGGCGGCGCGTATTTACAACTTGGAATTGGGCGAGATCCGCGAGCCGCAGCGAGCCACCGCGAGTCGCAGCTGCAAAGCTGGAGAAGCGGGCAGGTTGAGAGCGGGCTTTGCGCGGTTCACGCATGCGAGGACGTCGGCAGCGTGCCTGGGTCCACTGAGAGCGCCGACACGCTGTCGCTGTCCGTGTGGTCCGTGTGGACGCCGGCCGGGACCGTCTCGGACTGCGACTTCTCGATCGTGGAGCCGCTCTCGGCGTCGCCCTCTTTGCGGGAGTCTTCCTCGTGGAGCATGCCGCAGGCGGGAATGTTCGTGTATGTCGAGGTCCATCGTGCGACGACGAAGCCGAATGCAATGAGCGACGCGAGGCCGCTGATGCCGATGCCGAAGTAGAGGGCGCCGCGGATGGCGTGGTAGAGCTCGTCCGGGTGGATGAGCGTGAGCTGGCCCTGCACGACGCCAGCGATGCCGAGGAACAGCGCGATGCCGTACCCGGATGCAAACGAGATGAACGAGCCGGCAAGACCCTGCCACTCGGGCGGCAGCTTGTCGCTCATCATGATGGTCGCGGCGGGGTATGACCAGCCCATGCCGACGGGCTCAACAATCCATGTGCCAAGCTGGTTGCGCCAAAACGACTGGTCGATGGGCGCCGTAGCGAGAATGATGGCACCGGCCAGGTAGCAGAGCATAGCAACGAGCAACACAATCTCAACTGTTTTGTCGTTCGTGATGAGCGCGCAGCTGAAGGCGGCAATTGCGCCCATGGGAACCATGGCCGCGAACGTGGACCCAGTCACAAACGACGAATAGTGCCGAAATTGCTGGTCGAGCATCATTGTGCGGAACAGCGTCACGCCAAACGCACCCCAGCCCAAGAACGTCACGACCATGATGAGCGTGAGCCGCGGGTCGCGGTTCTTGAGCAAATACGGCGGGAAGATGGGGTCCGACGCGAAGTAGATCTCCCATAGTAGGAAGACGACGAGCAGGACGAAGCCAACGATGACGAGAACAATGATGGACGCGTTCTGCCAGTTCACGACGGGCGCCTGGTTCCATGCGTAGGCAAACAGGTTCAGGCCAGCGAGTACGAGCACGGCGCCGACCCAGTCCACGCGCTGCGGCGTGCCGTCGGGCTTAATCTTCGGCGGCAGTGTTGGCAGACAGACCCAGGTTATGACGCCGCACACAAATGAAAAGATAGCGTACGCATAGTAGCCCCAGTCCCAGCGCTTCGTTGTTGTGTCAATGATGCCGCTGAACCACGCGCCCAGGAACAGGCCGAACGGCACGCAGAATCCGAGCGAGCCGAATGTGAGCCGCTTCACGAGACTGCCGTCCGCGTAGATGCGCCCCGCGGCACCAAGAATGTTCGGCAGCACAAACGCGACGCCGGCGCCTTGGAACGTGCGCGCGCAAATGAGCAGCTGCGGGCCGTAGCTGCGGTCGTAGTACGAGACGCCACAAACAATCGACCAGATGACCGTCCAGATGTAGCCGAGCATGACCATGGCCTTGATCCCGTAGACGTCGCCGATCTGCCCCGACACGAGCGTCACCGAGCCCATTGCTTGACCGAATGACGCCGAGTACCACGGCAGCATGGGCGGCGTCGCATGGAAGTCCTCTTGCAGCGTATACATCTGCGTCATGGCCATTGTTGTGGCCGTGTTTGCCAGGAGCTCGCCCAGGCACACGGAAATCATGAACAGGTACTCGTGCCAGCGGTTCCCCGCGAAGTACGCCGGGTCCGAGAACCGCGACTCGGGCAGCAGCTTTGACATCAACGCTTGGCTCAGTGTCATTGTCGTAGAACGGCGAGCTTGCCAGACGGGATGCCTGGATTATATGAAGTCGCACCGGGTGTGCGTTCGTGAGACATTCATACCCTAACCTGCTGCGTTGTTATTGAAGAAGGGCATACCACCCTTCCCAACGCAACGGGCGGCCCCGGCAGGGGTGGGGCGACAGCGCAACCGTGCGCCAGCCATTAACGGCCCGGCCGCGCGCTACGCCGGCCGCCCCGAGCCACTACGAATACAGCATGTCGTACCAGCGCGTTAGAGACGAGGCGCGGAGCGAAAGTGCGTGTTTTGCCGGACTGACTGTGCCGTGCAGCTTGCAGATAGGAAAGTTGGTTAGGGTATGTAATTCGGCACTACGAGATGGCGCGTGGGTGATCATAGCAAGCGTAACAGGCGGTTTGTGCAGCAGCAGCTTCTTCTTACCCAACATTGGCCCTCGCCTAATAAGTCCGCATATCACCCCCCGCCTTGCCTTCTCCCAAAATAGGCACAGGGCGCTGGCAGGCGGCCAAGCAACCGACCGAAGCATATTTAAGCATGCGTGGCGCGCGTACTTAGAGCAGTGAGCATAAAAATTAAGGGGAATATCATTACAGTATCGTTCTCATTAACAGGGTGCCTCCTCGGGCACTGAATATTGGCGGTCATCGTCGTCGCTGTCACATAGAAGGTTCGTGCCGCACGAGGCTGGGGCCGCCAGCAGTGCCGGCGGCGCGCAGGCTCGACATAACAGCCCGCCGACGCGCGCGGCCTCCGCTGATGCGTCGGTCAATTCTTCTTGTAGTAGCATGCGGCCTGCGGAAACTGGCGGTTTGCGCGCATGATCTCGCCCGTGTCGTAGCTGGGCAGCGAGTACATGCCCGCGCGCACCCAGACTTTGCGGCTCAGCACGGCCTTGTGCGCAAGCGCCGAAGACGGGCGGTGGCCGTACTTGATGCGCGTGTCGAGGCGGTACTCGCGCATAATGTTGCTGAACGCAAAGCTCGGCGGCACGCTGTCCGGCACGCTGAGGACAGGGTTGTTGAGGAGCGCCGTGACGTCGCCGTGCTCCTTGAACGCAATGTCGAGGCCCGTCTCGCGCAGCAGGACGATGGGGTTGTCGATGACCTTGTTCAGGTTCTTGGCGCGGACGTGCGTGCGCGCCACGAGCACGACCTCCACGGCCGTGACGTGCACGGTTTCGCCGTCCTTGAGCACGCTCGACTCAAGCAGCCAGCTGAACTTGAGTCCCGGCGTGAGCAGCAGCTCGCTGCGCACTTCAAAGTCGACGTTGTTCACACACGTCGGCGCGCGGTCGTGCGCGAGCGTCGACACGAGCCGCGAAATGAGCCCGCTTACGGAGCGCTTGCTCGACATGACGCGGCTCTGCGCCGAGTGCGTGGCGCCAAACGTGGGAATGTGGTCGAGGGGCGGGTCGCTGGGCAGGATCACAATTGGCTCGTGCGCAGACAGCACGCTTGGCCCCAGGCCAAGCACAACGCCGCGGTTCACGGCGGCTCTAAGACCGTACCGCACGGAAGCAGTATGCTCATCCATGTCGCTGAGCGACGGCGGCAACCGCGCGCGTGTGCCGGCGGGCTCCTGGCCAAGACCGAAGTTTGTGTCGTTGCGCGAAACGGTGGCGCCGGACTCGCCGGGTACGCGGAAGCTGAACGGCCAGACATGCGCGCCTGGGCGCAGCTTATACTTATCGCCGTAGTGCTCGCCATGCGGCGGGAACAGCTGCACGTCCTGCGAAAGTACGGTCACAACCTCCTTCTCGGCGTCCGTGAACTTCTGGCCGACATCGTCGACGCGCACGAGCGCCGTGCGGCTCAGTCCGCACAGCGAAATGACGACGCTGCTCACGTCCGTGCTCTGCCTCAGGTCCAGGTGCACATTACCCTGGATGGTGTCGTGGTTCGTGTACCAGGATTGGCCGTGCACGAGCTCTATGCGCACGGCCATTTAGCGCGAATTGCAGATGCGAAACCCGATCGCATGCTGCGCGCGAGATATGAAGATCCATCGCCAAGTCGCGCGGTCACGTGGAGGTCGCGGCCCGCGGTCCTGGCGGCTATAGCAGGTGCAGTGCATACATAGGGCGCATGGCGCATGTGACACCTCTCTCTCTAGGCTGCCGCGCGGCGCTGCGTTGGTCAACAATGCTCACAATGCGTGGTTGCGAACAAACGCGCACGTTCGTGACTCAAGCCATAGAAATGGGTCCTATCGAGTAATTGCGGCCGTCGTCGTGCTCAGTAGCGAGGTCTACTACTAATGTGATGGTCGCGCTGCGCCGCGCTGCGTCGTCGTGCCGTGCCGCACCCCAAGGGCTGCGAAACTATGCATATGTGCCGCCGGCCGCCAAAGAGACTTCCAGTTCGTCAAGTATCGTAAATCTATCACTTTTAGGGGACGCCAGCCTAGAACCCCATGCGGGCTAGGTCGTCCATTATCCCCAGGTACATGGCCTGAGATGAGAAGTTGTGATTCAGCATTTTGCGCGGCTTGTACTGCGTCATGTTGATCACGTCGCCGTGGTCCACGTTCTCGAGCGTTCCCATGTACTCGCCCCAGTGCGCCGACGCGACGCTCACCATGCCGTCGTTGTCGCCCTCGGTGCGGCGAATAACGTGCCAGGGGATGTAGAACGGCGACAGCACGGACGGCGTGAACCGCGCGCCGTAGCTGAAGTAGCGCACGCTGGGATCGTCTGGCACGTCCGTGTTGAACTGCTGCGTCATGTAGCTTGTTGTGAGCTCGCCAAAACCGCCAAGTGCCGGCGAGATGAGCGGCAGCAGGCGCGTCACGGACCCAAACACGTCGGCCAGCGGCGACCCGCGGTGCGGCGTCGAGAGCGTCGTCAGCGTGGCCACCTTGAGTCCGTCAGAGTCTTTGAGGAGCCGCGACACGAGCAGCCGCGCGTCGAGGCCGCCCATTGAGTGCGCGAGAATGTTGATTGTTTTATGCTTCTGCAGAACACTACTTGACACGAGCCCCTTGTAGAGGATATCGGCGCGGCGCTCAATGGTGGCAATGGGCGGCACGGACTGCGCAACCACAACGGCGCCCTTGTCCTCGAGCGCCTCCTTCACGCCGTTGAAGTACGAGATGCGGTGGCCGAAGGGCAGCCGGATCGTGCCGAAGCCAAACAGGCCATGACACAGCACGATCGGGTACTTGCAGGCTCGATACGAGTCACGCAGAGCGCGGAAATCATCCACGATAAGCCGCTTCATGCATGCAGGACGGCTAGCTGTGTGTGCGCTTTTAGCCCGGAACCCGGGCCCTTTCCTTACCGGGAAGTCCCGGCCAAAGGATGCCTTAGTCAATAAACGGGTCCCAGGACGCGGCCAACGTGTCCAACGTGCACGCAGCGCCCTAATGCGGGACTCAAGGCCCCCGCATCTGCTCGCGAAGCGCCCACCCTCCCCCTCTGCGGCGTCTGCCCGGTCTTCGGAGCAAGCTGTCAAGCACGAGCCTATATTCCCGATCTGGTCACTGCGGTCTCGATGCGAGCCCGCTCGAGAAGCTCGTGTGACGTCATGCCTGAGTGGGTACGGGCCGGACCGCTGGCTGGGGGGAGAGTAACCACAAAAGCGTGCGTATGCCAAGGCACGGCGCCAAAAATAAGTGGTGTTGCGCGGCGCGTCCAATTCTTGAAAATGCCTCATTCCCGTTATTTCTCTCTCCATACTCCGCTCGCCCAATTGGCGCGCAAGCATACCGGCCTTGCCGAGCGGCTCTGACCTGCACGGCCGGCACCGTGAGTGCAACAAGCGGGCAAACCACGCGCAGGTGTCCTGGGCAAGGGCATAACATGAGCTACCCAATCCCTCTCCCGACGAAGCGGCTGGCCTGCACAACGAAAAAACATCATCTGCCAACACGGCGAGCGTGGCGTACTTAGCATTCCCGCGCGCACGTTGGACTCGAGCACGCGCGACGCATTGACATGGATACCCCGAGCGTAAATCTAGATGCTGCGCGCAGCGTGGGCGCGGCCGCGCCCGAGCAGGTCTCGCCTACCGACAGCGAGACGGGCCACGCCGCGGCCGACGCGACGCGGCCGGCCCTGAACGAGGAGGAGCTGCGCACGCAGGCTGCACTCATGCAGGACCAGCTTGGGTTCATTCTGACGAACATCAAGGAGATTAAAGACAACTGCAAGCGGCTGAAGACACAGAACCAGTCGCTGCAGGAGTACATCGAGTCACTCATGGCGCGGCGGTGAGCCCGAGCATTTGCACTAATTTTCCGCGGCCGCAGTCAGGCGTTTGCTACAAACGAAGCTAACCACTACGGCTGGCCACTTCGGCTGGCCACTTCGGCTGGCCACTTCGGCTGGCCACTACGACGCCTACTCACGCAGCGCGCGCGTCGCGTTTTCGCGCCACTGCATTTTTTTCCCCCTGCGAATGCGGCCTTTCCCATGTCGTTCAAGACTCCCTTGTATTAATATTGCAGCAGTGGTCCGCCTGCTTCATACACCACCCTTCCCCTCCTCCCCCGAACGCGCTGGCGCTAGAGCTGAAGCGGCGCTAGCCCAGCGCGCGTATTCCCAATTTTGACACTCGTTTATTTATTCCTTTTGCATGGGAAGGGCGGCAGACCAGCGTATAATAGCGTATAATAGTATAGCAACCCCAAAAAAAAGTATAGATTCTATAAATGTGGCATGGCACGGCATGGCAGCGCTGGCGCAGCGCGCAGCTCGACGCGACGCGTCTACGCCAGCGCATACACGGCCTGCGCTCATGCTAGACGTGCCTTCTCAGAGGATGCGATGCGGGTTATATACTTGTATATTTTTAAATGTTCGGGATGTAGTCCTGCGTGACGTCGCGCCCGCGGAACGAGGACAGGCCCTCGCCGTTGTAGCTCACGCTCGCGGCAATCTCGACGGGCTTCGCCGACTTCGCGCCGGCCGCCAGCAGCCACCGCTGGCCCTCGCGCATGAGGTCGTCGCGCGCCGTCTCGGGGCAGTCCTCCTTGCTGCCCGGCGCGTTCTTCACGGGCGAGAACTCGCTCTGGCGCGCCACCTCGAGGGCGGCGAACTTGGCGAGCGGCACCTCGCTGAAAATGTCGAACACGAACTGCTCGAGCTTGATGCCGTTCGGCTGGCTCGGCTTCTGCGTCTCGCCATCCGCGCCGGCGTACGGGATCTTTTTGTGCGCAATGTGGAACGGCATGCTCGACTTTGCGAGCGCCGGCGCCCGCAGCAGGAAGTCGAGCGAGTAGTAGTGGTTCACAATGTTGGCTGCGCGCAGCTTGAGCAGCGCCGGGTCGGCCGCGTCGCGCGCCTCGCGCAGCTCCTCCGAGATCTCGGAGTACTCAATCACGGACGGGCGGTTGTCGCGCGCGGCAATGACGCCGACCTGCTCGTCCGGCGAGCGCTTGCGCACGACCTTCACGGCCACGTCCACGCCGTGCGCCTCGCAGAAGCCGATGAACGCCGGGTCGGCCACCTTCACGAGCGAGTTGTCCACGCAGTACATGTGCACATGCTGGATGCCGCGCCGCTGCATGTCGGCGAGCACGCCGCCCGTCTGCAGAGCCTTGTACACGCCGCCGTTTCCGTCGGGCGCCACGGCCACGCGCGCGGCCGACTCGAGGATGATCTTGCCCTCGGGCGTCACGCACGGCATGATTCCCTGCTCGAAGAACACGACGTTCGACTTGTCTAGCCCGAAGTAGTTGTTGTCCTTGAAGAACTGCTCTGTCGGCCCGCGCGTGGGCCCGCTCGTCATGATGTACCAGGGCAGGCCGCCGAGCTTCGCAATGCGCTCGGCCTGCAGCTGGAACAGCGACTTGTGGCTGGGGAGCCCGATGTCGTAGCAGCCCTTCGGCGCCGACGAGCCGAGACGCGTGCCCTGGCCGCCGGCCAGCAGCAGCACGGCGACCTTGCCGTCGCGGATCGCCGCGTAGCCCGCCTCGGACCACTTCGCCGCATCGCTCTCCTGCTGCGCGTCGGCGCCGATGAGCGACGCCGTGGCGCTCGCCGGCAGCGGCTCTACGTCGCTCTGCGGCGCCTTCCACGCCTTGGCTTTGGCCACAACCGCCTCGACCTCGGTGGGATCAATCGCCTGCAGCTGCTGCGCAAACTGCGCCTTCTCGGCGTCAGAAAGCCGGTCCGCAAACTCAAACACCTGCTCCTGGCCAGCAGCCACGTACTTTGCGCGCAGTTCCTCGAAGTTCGACATTTTCTTAGGCACAAAGCGGGATGCCTATTTTTAGGAAATATGTAAACAAATGAGCAGCTGAGCGGGCGTGGGCGCTGCTGCTGTGCTGGGGGGCCTCATCGTGCCACTTCATGTTGATCACGTGTCAAAGGCGCCTGCGGGTGTGCGGTTCGCAGAGCGGCGGCGGCTTTCGCTTCGCGCTCGGCCAAGCCCACCAAGAAGTCATGTACATAAATCTGCGTATAAACGCCAACTTTCAGCACAGCTAGATGCTCTTGACAAGCAGGCGAGCAGACGAGCAGCCCCACTTCTCAACTAGCCGTGCTCCCCGCGCCGCAGGTCTCATAATAGGACGACGAACCCTAAAGTGCAAAACCCGTCATCGTGCACGTCGAAGCAGCCGCGAGCGCCAGCGGCGCTGCGAGCCATGCGCAATGTATGTGAGCACGGCGCCGTGCGAGCAAGCGAGACCGGTGCCAGTCAAAGGCGTTCGTCATGCGTAATATTGCGTACGCCGGCGTGCGCAAATTTCCCGAGTCCTCTCATTGTGCCAGAGCAGCATTTATGGTGGCCACCGTAGAGCAGGCGAGCGCTTCTCGCAAAACGAGCCAACGCCGCCGAATGCGGCTGACCCCGCATCGAGCCGCACCGCAATGTACGCAAGTATGTCGGAGTGACTTTGGCCATTGTCGTCTAATTGCATCCAGGTGTATTATTAGCCCGCACCTGCCTGTCACTCCTCGCATATGACGCACTACGAGGCTAGGAATAAGGCTGGGCAGGGGGGGCAGGGGGTTGTTGCAGGGTTAGGCGCCAAGGCTCGGATTAGGCTGTCGTGATAAGACGCAGTAGACCGCCGTCCTCTCACGCGCACGGCAGCTCGGCAGTACGCGACAGCACGCGGTAGTGCACAGACGCACGATCTGCGATCCCGCAGCCGTCAGCATGCTCGCGTTGCCGCGGCTTCGCGTCGGCGGTGTGCGCGGTCGTCGCGCCCGCCGATTTGGCGCAACGAACCCTAGGGCCTCCCTAGCGGGCAGAAGCTAGGTGGCGACTGCAAAAAAAACTGTGCCCTTGCATGTGTCGTTGAACGGGCCGACCCGGTGACTCAGCCGAGGTAGGGGCTTGATACACGTAAATAGATTTCCACTAAGTTATCGCATCTCCACAAGCGTAAGCCTCCTTCGAGTCAGCACCGCTTTGAGCCAACGTCTCGGCAAGGGACGCAAGCCCGTTAATCACAGGAAATATGGCTGTTGCGGTGGAATCAAGCGGCGTGCCTTTTGGTGCGTTGGGCCAGACCCTGGCCGAACGCATCAATGAGTTCTGCGACTCGGATACGTGCGCCATCGATATCGGCGAGGGCGTCGAGTGCCCCGAGCTGTGCGCAGCACTGCGGCGTCTGCAGTACGAACTTCAGAAACACCGCCAGGTCTCGCGAAAGCTCGACGGCGTGCCGTACGGCAGCCTGAACTGGTCGGACCTGTACCAGCGCGTCGAGAAGCAGCAGCAGGACATCGAGTCGCAGCTGCAGACGGCCACAGATCTCGAAAATAGGCTGTCGTATGCGCACGGCATGGTCTCGAGCCTCGCAAACCAGGACGGCGGCAGCGATACGCCCAAGAGCACGGCCGTCGAGCTGCGGCGCTCGCAGAATGCAAACCGCGCATTCCAAAGAGCATTACAGGAGATTGGCGAGGTCGTCATAGCTGTTGCGCAGGGTGATCTGTCCAAAAAGGTCACTGTGCACTCGCAGGAGCTCGACCCGGATATCGTGAAGTTCAAGAACACAATCAACACAATGATGGACCAGCTGCAAACGTTCGCCAGCGAGGTCATGCGCGTTGCCACGGAGGTCGCCGGCGGTACGCTGGGTGGCCAAGCCGAGGGCGCTGGCACCGTCGGTGTGTGGCGCGAGCTCACAGAGAACGTGAACGTCATGGCCTCGAACCTCACGAACCAGGTGCGTGAGATCGCGGATGTGACGCGCGCCGTGGCGCAGGGTGATTTGAGTCGCAAGATCAACGTCCACGCACAGGGAGAGATCCTCGAGCTGCAGAAGACTATCAACTCAATGGTGGACCAGCTGCGCACGTTCGCCTTCGAGGTGACGCGCGTGGCGCGCGAAACGGGTGTTGAGGGCCGACTCGGCGGACAAGCACGCGTGAACGGCGTCGAGGGCATTTGGAAGGAGCTCACGGATAACGTGAACGCCATGGCGTCGAACCTGACGGACCAGGTGCGAAACATCGCCAAGGTCACGACGGCTGTGGCGCAGGGCGACCTCAGTCAGAAGGTCACGGCGCACTGTAACGGCGAGCTGCTGTCGCTGAAGTCTACCATCAACCAAATGGTGGACCAGCTGCAGGGTTTCGCGACGGAGGTCACGACGTTGGCGCGTCGTGTCGGAACTGAAGGCCGACTCGGCGGGCAGGCGAAGGTGCAGGACGTCGAGGGCACCTGGAAAGAGATCACCGAGAACGTCAACGTTATGGCGTCGAACCTGACTACACAGGTGCGGTCCATTGCGCACGTCACGACGGCCGTCGCGCAGGGCGACCTGAGCCAGAAGATCGACGTGCACGCGCAGGGCGAGGTGCTGGCCCTGAAGTCCACGATCAACCAAATGGTGGACCGGCTGCGCCTGTTCGCGGCCGAGGTCACGCGTGTCGCGAAGGATGTCGGTGTCGAGGGCAAGCTCGGCGTGAGCGCTAAGGTTGAGGATGTTGACGGGCTGTGGAAGGATATTACGCAAAACGTGAACACAATGGCTTCGAACCTGACGTCTCAAGTGCGTGCCTTCGGTGACATCACTTATGCAGTAACGAATGGTGACTTCACGCACGGTCTCGTAACCGTCGAGGCCAGCGGTGAGATGGACGCTTTGAAGACGCGCATTAACCAAATGATTATCTCGCTGCGTGATAGCATTCAGCGCAACACGGCCGCTCGTGAAGCGGCTGAGCTGGCTAACCGCACTAAGAGCGAGTTCCTGGCCAACATGTCGCACGAGATCCGCACGCCCATGAACGGCATCATTGGTATGACGCAGCTCACTCTGGATACAGAGCTCACCCAGTACCAGCGCGAGATGCTGTCGATTGTGCACAACTTGGCGAACTCCTTATTAACGATCATCGACGACATCCTGGATATCTCGAAGATCGAGGCAAACCGCATGACGATCGAGCGCATTGCCTTCTCGCTGCGCGGCACCGTGTTCGGCGCGCTGAAGACGTTGGCCGTCAAGGCCAACGAAAAGCCTCTGGCGCTTCTCTACAACGTCGACAACTCGTTCCCAGACTCCTTGGTGGGCGACTCCTTCCGCTTGCGCCAGGTCATACTAAATTTGCTTGGCAACGCGATCAAGTTCACGGAGCGCGGCGAGGTCGCCCTGACCGTGCGCAAGGCTACGCCGCCAGTAAATGAGCACGGCGATATGATGCTCGAATTCTGCGTCAGCGACACGGGCATTGGCATCAAGTCCGACAAGCTGGACGTTATCTTCGACACGTTCTGCCAGGCAGATGGGTCGACAACGCGTAAGTTTGGCGGCACGGGGTTGGGCCTTTCCATCTCGAAGCGGCTGATCAATCTTATGGGAGGTGACATTTGGGTGAAGTCGGACTATGGCCAGGGGTCACAGTTCTTCTTCACGCTAGCGCTCACGCCAACAACGCCCCCGTGGGGCCCGCTGCTGCAGAGCCTGTCGCCGTTCAAGGGCCACCAAGTGCTGTTTATTCGCACGATCCGCGACACGCCCGAAGTGACGACGCAGATTCTGGAGAGCCTCGAGAAACTGCAGCTGAAGTGTCAGCTTGTGGATAGCGTCGAGACGAGCCCGCTCGTCGATAACGAGACGTGTCCCAAGTACGACACGATCATCGTCGACACGCTCGAGGTTGCGCGCGAGCTGCGCCAGCTGCAGTACTTGAAGTACATTCCGCTTGTGTTGCTGAACAAGCACATCCCGCGCGTGAACTTGAAGCTGTGCCTCGACCTAGGTATCTCGTCGTACGCGAACGTGCCGTGTCCCGTGCATGACCTTGCCACGGCTATGCGCTCAGCGCTAGAGAGCCGTGCGGCTCCACTGAACCAGGACGGCATGCAGCAGTACAACATTCTGCTGGCCGAGGACAACATTGTGAACCAGCAGCTGGCCGTGCGCATCCTTGAGAACTACAAGCACAAGGTCGAGGTTGTCGAGAACGGCCTGGAAGCGTTTGACGCAGTCAAGTCGAAGCGCTATGATATCGTGCTCATGGATGTGCAGATGCCCGAGATGGGCGGCTTCGAGGCCACGGCGTGCATTCGCGAGTGGGAGAAGCAGAACGTTGGAGTGCGCACGCGCACGCCGATTGTCGCTCTCACGGCGCATGCTATGCTTGGCGACCGCGAGCGGTGCATGGAGGCGCAGATGGACGAGTACTTGAGCAAGCCGCTGAAGCCCTCGCTGCTCCTGCAGACGATCCACAAGTGTGTTTACAGCGTGAACCAGCTGCGCCACCTGGCGCTGGGCCCGTCGCCGCCAAACGAGAAGGGCATTACGTCCGACTCGATGAGCGGCTCGCACTACGCCGACAGCACGGCGACGGCGAATGCGGCGAACATCACTCCGCTCACGGACCTGCCGAACCTGAGCCAGACGGCGGAGCACATGGCTACACCCGAGCACCCTGAGGAGACCGAAAAGGAGCGCGAGCGTGTGCAGCAGGCAAAGATCATGCTTGAGGAGGGCCCCGAGGCGGCAGCCGACGCGGCGGTCCAAGAGAAGGGCCACTCCGCCGCGTAGACGCGAAGTGCGCAGCCAGTGGCAGCACCCAAAAAGAAGCTGCGAGAGCGGGTGCTATTTTGACGTGTAATTATTATTTATCTAGCCAACCTAATTTAACTTATTCTCAGTCTGAGTGTATAGCAGCCTCATGCGCGAGGTGAGCGAGCTGCGCGAGGTGCGCGGGCTTTGCGGGATGAGAGAGCCCAGCCGCACGACGGCTACAGCAGCGCAAAAGGGCGCGAGAAAACAGGAAAGCAGAGACGAAGATGCAGGAAAAGTGGTAGGCCAGCAGAATGGACGAGTCGAACAAAAAGAGTGAGCGGCCGGCGACGACACCGATTAGATCAAAAGCGCGGCAACGCCAATAGCAGCGACACCAAGTCCGGCGCTCGTCATAATGGCGCCGTTGTGCACGGCTGGTGTTTTGCTTTGAGACGCCGACGCCGAAGGTGCCGTGCCGTTCTTAGCCGCGCCAGCGCCCGTAGAGGTCGTGGCGTTCTTGGCGGCCGCGGTGCCCGCTGCTGAAGAGGACGCCGCTGCCGCCGCACTCGAGCTCTCACTCGCATGCGTGCTCGAACTCGAGCTTGCACTCGAGCTGGAGCTGCCCGAGAAGGTCGGGTTTGGCGCGAAGGAGGCCTCAGGGACATTGTAGACCTTGTTCGCGGCGTTCAGGCTCGACTCGAGGGCAATAAGGCCCTCGCTCAGCGAGTTCCACTTGGCGCTGTCGCCGCCGAGTGCCTTAATGAGGCCGTTAATAATGGCCTCCGAGGGACCAGCCAGCTCCTTCAGGTCGCCCTGCGCGATGCTGCCCGCACCGACGGCGTTGAAGTCGGCGGCCTTCTCGGAGAGGGCGGCCAGCAACGACGCGACGGACGAGTCCACAGTAGATGTGGATGCGACGTCGATGTCGTTCGCCGAGGCGCCGACAACGGCACTTGAGTAACCACCGAGAGCCGAGGAGAAGGCCGGGAAGGCGCTTTGGATGCTCAGAGCACCCTGCAGACCGGCGTTCGAGTTCCACCCCGAGACCAAGCTGGCCAGGTCGCTTGCAGCGGACGCGACGCCACTAGCGGCGCCATTGTAGTCGGCAGCAGCGAAATTCAGAAGCAGAGCAGCGGCAGCGATATAAACAGACATTAGTGGTGACGCCGAGTGAGCAGTATGTAGTCGGATGAGATCAGTTGGCGCGCTGGAGATGGCTCTTATACTGTGAAGCTGCGACCGAATGAGGCCAGGGCTCGTGGCCATCCGGCAATGCAGCCAGTTTGTGCTTCTCGCGTGCTGCACGGCGGCCAAGACGATCCACCGGCATTTCCTGATGCAGCACACAGGGTTAGGCACAGCTACTGGTGCATCCATGGGCACATAAGAGACTTTCCGGAAGCAGCGCAGCTCGAAAGTAGGAGCCTCCTCGCACGCCATGCGCGACAAGCCACGCAAAGATCCTCGCTGTAGATGTTGGTTGAATGGTAACGAATTGACACAGGAGCTAGCAGATCACTAGATAAAAAGCAGATGCTAATGACGTCAAACGCTAATTTTTTCAGACGAGCAAACCTTATTATGAGCGGTCAGTGTCGCCGCCGCCGCCGGCGCCGCCACGAGGGGTTGGGGTCTGATGCGCACGACGATGCGCCCGCCCGCCACTAGCTAGCTAGCTGGAGCGCACCAAGCAGGTCGCGCGCCGCTCCACAAGACCGCATCATGTGACTCGTCGCAGCGACGATGGCAGCCGTCCTCAGGTGACCCTAACGACCCAAGCTCGTGAAATTTCACTTTTGTGAAAGCACGACAATGGTCAAGCCTCTAAGAGCCGGGTTGCTGCTGAGCCGCGTGCCCATAGTGGTGCCCGAGCCGCCGGCGTTTGCCAAGGCGTACTACAAGTACATGTACGAGCTGGAGCGGCGGCTTATGTGGACGTTCCCGAGCTACTTCTACTTCAAGCGAGGCACGCTCGCGCAGCGCCGGTTCAACGACCTGCAGCGCGGGCCGATGCCGCGGCATAAGGGCGTGTTCTACCCACAAGGGATTCCCGATGTGCATCATAACCGGGAGCGGCGAGCAAAGCAGGAGGTACGGCTGGCTTCGGACGAGCAGGAGAAGATCGCGCCGCAGCCGCGCACGACGCCGGCCGACGCGCAGGGCGACATCAAGTCGCTGGCCCGCAAGCTCGATTCGACGCTGTACCTCGTGGTGAAGCAGGGCGAGTGGCGGTTCCCGTCGTTTGAGGTCGCCGACTCGGATGCGTCGCTGCACGAGGCGGCCGAGGCGGGCCTGCGCCGTCTTGGCGGCGAGCGCATCAACACATGGACGGTGTCGCCGACGCCTGCCGGGGTCCTGCACACCTCGAGCGAGCCCGAGTTCCTGATCAAGTCGCATGTTCTGCACGGCCAGTTTGTGCCCGAGAACCTCGAGTATGCATGGCTCACGAAGGACGAAGTGAAGGAGCGTGTTCCCGCGGCTTACTACGAGCAGGTCGAGGCGCTTCTTTAATTGTATATATTTAATCTATCGCTGCTTTCGTTATTCTCGTTCTGAAGCGTTAGGCGCCGTGCGCTAGGCGGTGCGCGCTAGGCGCTGCGCTGCACGGCGGTTGGCCGCGCGGCAGGCGCTGCATAGAGCACTAGTTTCCCCCGGCGACGAAGCTTTGCTGTGAACGCTGCCCTCGGGCGCGGCAGAAAAGAATGTAAAAGAGGTTGCCCGGCAAGGCTAATTAATGATACAGTAAACGCAAGAGCTGCCGGCAGCAAATCGCAATTATCGTTTTTTTTCTACGTAACATAATATATAGAGAGAGCCCCATGCTGGGAGGCCGGCTAATCGTATTTTGTCGTGAGCTGAAATCAGTATTAGGCAGGCGCGCAGCTATTTCTGCTGCTGTTGCTGCTGCATCTGCTGCTGCATTTGCGCGAATAGAGCCTGCATGTCGGCGCCTTGGCCCATGGGCATCATTGGGAACGGCATCTGCGCGCCCTCGGCGTTGCCGCCCATGCCGGGCATCATTGGCATGCCTGGCATTCCTGGCATCCCCGGCATAGCACCAGGCATGCCGGGCATGCCGGGCATTCCTGGCATTCCCGGCATGGGGCCCGGCATTCCTGGCATTCCTGGCATTGGCATTCCCGGCATGCCCATTGGCATGCCCATTGGCATGCCCATCATCATCTGCTGCTGCTGGAGCATGCGCTGGCGGTTCACGGACTTCGTGCTGACGCCGCCCACGCCGATCTCGATGTCGGGCTCCTCCATAACGAGGCCCGCCTCGAGCGGCTTGCCGCCCGTGCCGCCATACTCGGCGCTCGTCACCCAGCGCCGGTCCGCATCTGTGAGGCGCAGCAGCGGGATCTGCGACACGCCGCGGTAGTAGTCAAAGCAGTCGCGCGGGCCGAAGCCGACGCCCCACTTGATGCGCAGCAGGCTCGCGCCGTCGCGGTTCTTGCGCTCGAACTCGGCGCGCACCGTCTCGGCGTCCTTGCGGCTGTAGACCTTCACAAACGCGTGGCGCTTCTCGCGGTGGAACACGCACGACTGGATCTGCGCCACGCCCTCGAGCTCCTGCCGCAGGTCGCTCTCTGTGTAGCTGTCGGGCACGCCGCCGACGTACAGCGTGCGCGACCACACCTTGATGCGGTCCGGCAGCAGCGAGCTATCGGACTCGAGGTTCCGCGTCGCATCGCCGGCACGCGTCTTCGGCTGCGGCACCTCCGGCGCCGAGCGTCCGGGGCTGCGCGAGCGCTCGCGCTCGCGCG